>JAFFZH010008700.1:0-15165 GCA_018420115.1 Euura saliciscinereae | reverse complement strand
AAAAAAAAAAAAAAAAAATTTGCAATCTGTACAGGGAGAAAATTATCTGTCCAATTGCCATCCGCAAAGCAATTTTTTTTTTACAAACCCACTCAACTATGCGCGAACAATTATTACCGCAAATTGGCAATCGATGTACTTTGGACGAATACTGAGAATGAAGAAGTGGGTAGGCTGCACTGATAAGATCTTATCTCTCGCGCGAACGACTTCGAGAAAGCTTCAAATAGGCGGTAATTATTGATAAGCTGGATTGACGATGAGTTTCAATCCTATCAGGGAATTCCACGATAATTCTAAACGCGTATTCAAAGTCTACTGTCTGGCGATTATACGAAGCGTTAATGTGTTTTTTAAAGGGGTTAGAAAAAGCTCTGACCATTTTATCAAACACTTCAGGGCAAGGGTCGAAAAAAATTGACCCACCGTTACAGGTAGTCCAGTCAAATTGGATCAAAAGGTGGCGAATAGAAAAATTAATTAGTAAGCATCTATAAATTGGTGGAGACCTTGATCTTGTCTTATTACTGAACGGACTAAACCTGACCTCTGACTGGATGGGTTAATCCTCTAGGTGCTCTAATTCAGTTTTTTCATCATTTCTCGACAACTATTGGTCCTATCGGCACAAAGGTTATTACAAAAAATGAAGCTTACTAAATCCTCTACAACAAAGACTCATTACGTTTTTCTCATATCTTAGATAGTTTTTCTCTAATACACCAGTGAATATGTACATAATTCTCACAATGTTCTATACAAAAATCGATACCTTTAGCCCTGTATTACACGAAAACTATTGAAGATATGAAAAAAATGTATTGAACTTTTATTGTAGAGAATTTAGTAAGCTTCAATTTTTGTCATATCCTTTGTGACGAAAGGACGAACAGTTGTCGAGATAGGATGAAAAAAACGAATTTCGGGCACCTCTGATACAAGATGAACTGTCTCCATCAATTTATAGATCTTCAGACTGGACTAAGGAGACGAGGTGTGTAATTTTCACTGTATCATACAAATTTAACCCCCATAATTATTCAATAGAGTAAGTGAGGATAAGCCAAGGACTGAAAAAGGAATAAAATGACAAATGGTAAAATATGTAACATGAATGAAACGATTTCGGGATGAATGTAAAAGTAAGGTGGCTTTTGATTTGACTCGTGCGGATGGAGTTATATCTCTCGAACGAATTTAATCGCGCACGGTATGTTTCTGAGTGTTTAGGCAGTGAACCCAGCATTCGCAAACTGATACTAATTATGACAGTTAATCTCGCAAGCGAATTTTCCCTCCGTTTAACGACGGTTCGAAACGACTCCCACAAGTTTATTGTACTTTGGGTCGTTGGTCGGTGAAAACTAGACTAGTACCAGGGTTAAGGGTTCGCCTCCAGCTGACGGTTGTGTTGCGATATGGTAATAGCCCTAATTCGCAAGATCGTTTATTCTATTGTCGATCGGCTAGACAGACGATTTTGGACAAAGCATCTGCATGCAAATTACGATGCAAAGTTCGCGGGGCCAAATCTTGGATATACCTAAGGGTATTCGACCGGTTAATCAATGAGAGACACGTGAATCATTCAAGAGATCGAGGATAAGGATAATAACTGAATTGATGAATTAAATGATTCATGAAATAAACATGTATAAATGAATTAATTAATTAATTAATTAATGATTGATTTAATGAATGAATGGATTAATGAATGAACATATTTGATGAATTAATCAATTCATTGATAAGATTTAATAAATGAATTGGCAAACATGGACGGGCAAATAAACGATCGAAGAATTAATGAATGAATGAAGTATCAACAAAATGAATAAGTAGATGAATCAATGAGTAAATAACTAAATAATTGGAGAATTTATTGACGATCAAGTGGATGAAGGATTGAATGATTGAATTATGAAGTAATGAATGGATAAATGATCAGTAAATGAATCTTGAATCGAAAAATTAATAAATAAATAATTCATGAAATAAATGAATCGATGAATCAATGAATAAATCATCAATTAAAAAATGGACCATTTCGTGGAGGAGTTATTAAATGAATAATTGAATGAATAAACGAATGAATAAATTAATCATTGTTAATCTCTGAAATAAACCGAGCATACTTATTTCTTTTGTTTGACTATAAGGGTCCTGTAAGAACTGTAAGCCCGTGTCTTTTCCAGTATTTTTTATTTTACAAAGGTACATTGTTGAAATTAGCGTCGTACGCATCCGTGCTTTTGTAATTAAGAGACGGGTCAAAACTCTAACGAGGTTTTTGGCCATTAGTCAGTCCAAAAGGAGCCGAAGAAAAGGTAATCAGAAAAATGAACACTCACCAGCTGTTTTGCGGATTTGGTTACAAGGGTAGAACACCGTTCCTTAAAGCAGACGAACTATAAAAAAGGAAAACTAATTTCAAAAATAAAGATACAAAAAATTCACGTGAAAAGCAATAAAATCCGGATCCCTTCATGACGCAGACACTCGTTGAAACTGAGGGTGGTCGATCCTCAATTGACGACATTAGGGGATCCCATCCAGCCTTTGACGATACCACAATATCATGAAGTGAAAATCCATTCTAATCGCATGAGGCGGAATCTGACATTTATCTAATATCAAACTAGGTTAATTGGCCACAGCTGGTGTCAGGTAATCACGTGGAAGAGCATTTCCTCCACGCGATCCACCGGCTCATGGGGTGGAAGACCGATGACCTGGGCAAATGGGAAGGAAACGATGTTCCAGAAAGAAAAGTAAAAAAGATAAAACAAATATATTGACAATTTTGCAGAGATAAACAGCGGCTCACGAACATTCTCCTTTGAACTTGAAGCTTCGATATTTGGTAACGAGAGTTCTTTTCCCTCCTGCCAAAGTTTTCTCTCCCGCTGGCAACTTTTTTTCCCGGTTCATTTCTCCATCGAAAAAACCGTCACTTTCTTCCCGTTAAGAAGGATAAAAAAACACGACGTAATTTTCTCTACATTTGTTAGGTAGTTCGACTCTGATCCCGTGGAAATTGAATGATCCAATAAGCCGCGTGAAACTATAAACACGGATTTGCAAAAAGTTTGTTTGAAGATTAACGTTACGGTTTGTATTGTGACAGCTTAGACAAATCAGCGGGGAAACTAGTTCGCGATTTATGACTGTTTTAATCAAAACCATAAATTTCGAGCATCCATAGGTTCAACGCAAGCAGTCGTTTCAATATATCACATGTGAGCATGCTCCCGCGCTGAACGACTCATTAAACATATATTTACATGTATTCAGAGCGCGGTCAGAGGGTTCATATTCGCTTTAATCGACTCGTTGATTCGGAACCTCGTTTTTCCCACGTACGTATACCGAGGCGTTAAACTAATTCTACTTGTGGAATATAATCACAATCAACTGCCAACCACTCGTCGTTATCGAACCATTTCACATTATCAGCTTACAGATTTCCAGGTTTCAGAGAATCAATCCTCATCATATATTACGAATGTAGGAATGTGAAAGCAAAAATCCGTGTAAGAAGTTATGAGCAATTATTCAAATTCCACGAAAGTTTTATTTTTCTCACTCATTTGCAGATAACTTGGTCAAAACAGAGCTTTTTTCACAATTTCCTCATTCGCACGTCGAGGAGCAGTTAGTTTAAATTAGTCTTACACGCGTAAAAGCTGTGGTTTAATTTTTTATCTATTCTAGACACGCAGGTTTTAGAAAGGCCTGATCATTATTTGATACCGTAAAAATAAATTGACAAGACTCTTTGAGAACCAATCATCGAACTTTATTCATGTTGTTCTAACAAATCCTGAAATCAACCCACGCTTCACTCATTATTTTTTCGTTACTTATTTATCATACTGATTATTTTACTCTTTCCTTTGTTTGGCGGTATAAATTTCAAAGCAGAAGGATGTTTTCGTGCAGGAACAGGAATACTTATTTCAACCGCAGGCACGAGGGAGTTAAAAAATGTTACAACAAACTTTTTTTTCTGTCTTTCACAAACAGAGCAGAAGCCCTGGTTGCGGAAAGCTGGAGGATATATACCAGCACGACCATGAAGAGTAATTTGAAACTCGGTTTGTTGGAGTGTACAGGACCTTTGAACTCAAACTCTGTTTGACAATCCATGAATGAGTCAGTTTTGAATCTTCGTCCACTTTTTCGCAGCGAGGAAGGTAAAGAAACGAAAAATGTTTTTCGGGACTCTGGAGGCAATTGGCAACGTCGTTTAATTTTCCTTCGTAATAAAAAAACAAGAGGAAGCAGAACAGCCCTCATGATAGAAGCCATCTCTGAAACCAAACAGCTTTCCTGAAGCTTTGACGTATAATATCTTACCTTTCCTTTTTAATTAAAGTATAATATTGGGGTAAGAATGCTTCGTCAATGCCTATATGGCTTCAGAATGAAAAAAAAAGGTTTAAGGATGCTCACTCTGAATTAGTGGACAGAATAAAATACTTGGTTCTTCTCAATTTTCTTTATCACTTTTTGATCGAAAATAATTCATCCTCATTTTCGACGATGTAATAACATCGTTGGAATTATTCATGCATGTCACCCTGGTGCCCAATGCGCAGGTTCAAAGTTGTATCGCGGAGATTATGTTCAGAATTTAAACCGTTGCCAAAAGTTTTGCAGCGATCGAGACGTGCTGAGAATCCCGAATACATTTGGGGAGTACCGTGGCCACAGAGGGGCGTGATGGTCGTAATAAAAAGGATTCGACAGGGCTGGTAACATCTCGGTGTTTATTCGAACCACAAATCAATACGGACTGACTGATATAGCGAGTATATATACGAGAGGAAATTTATACAGCAGGGATCGCAACTGGTTGCAGGAAATTAAATTCACCCAACCACGGATTTCACGCCGAATACTTATCACACTTCGAGCTTGCGGCTGGGATGAAATGGAGAGATCAATCCGTCTGCTCAAGTTTATCATAATTGTCATTTACTGAAGTCTTTTTGAAGAGAATTTTGAATTGTACTAAATTTCTCAAATTTTTGGCAGGGAGACTCGCTAGGATCTCAAATTTCGACAGGCAACCTTGAAAATTGATGGATGAACCTTCGCAATTAGGGCTTGTCCGTAATCCGACCCTGAAAGTTTGCGGGTTCACCTTGAGGGCTTCACGGTGATTCCGTAAAAGATGAAAGGTCGAACACAAGTGCAGACCATGAAGAGTTGATTACGAATGATGAAAAAGTTTTTATTGCGGATTTCTTTACTAAATACATTCGCCTGTCAATATCGGCAAAGATCCAATCCGAATCTGATTTTTGAAGTGTTCTAATCCGGGCCCAAGAGTGATAATCTGTAAAAATTATCCAATTGCACATTTCAGAACGAGAGTGATACAAGTCACAAAAAGTCAAGAGTGACGAGAAACTTGGAACTTGTCATCGGACCAAACTAACACCAAATATAAAACAATATTAGTATCCTTGGACTACACTTTTTCTGAAGTGTTCTCAATTGATATGCAGGCTTTTATAAATCTTTGATCATCTCAAAAACTGATTTTCACCTACTTTCCATATTTCAAAATGTAATCGGCGATGAAATATTTATCAAATCAACTGCTAGTTTCACAGATATCTTCTTTGATATATTATGAACAATTCCACCTGAGCTTTTTTGGGTCTGGTCACTGAATCCAGGTATATTACTTTCATATTTGTGAAACAATAATAAAAAAAAAACGACAAAAAAAGTGCCTTTTTTGGGAGATATGATTCTTTCAAACTTCATTTTCGAGAACACTTGCACCGTACAAAAAATTCCTCACGTGAATCTACTCTTCTTTCTATTCTGATATTAAAAAGAAATCGAGATCGCTGTGACTCAAGTACTTCATCGCCAGTACCAATTCCAGCGGAGGCTTTTTGGGTGCATCGCATCGGATTTTCAGCTTGTATGGATTATATATTGTGGTTTTTTTTTCTGAGTTTTGAATGTGAAAACTTGTGAGAAAGAGTTGGCATCAGTACAATATAGTTTCTTACCCGGACTACATCCTTAAGTATTTGAGGGAACATTCTCACTGACTTGGAATTCTTTTTATAATACAAGGAACCAGGAAGAAGCTTTTTCGTCGAGTGCTCTCGAGGAGAAGTACATTCAACCGAGTGTGAACCGTCGAATTGAGGTTATACCCAATTCTCATTGAGAGTCAACTTCAGAATCATCCCCTAACTCAGAGGTTGAACGTGAGGTGTTTAGTTTCACCTCCAAGTCTCGTCGACGCCATGTATGGATTAAGAGACTATTTCGAACCGCGGAGACATAATTGCAACCAGACGGGAACCGGGCCTCTGTCGATCAACGAAGTTAAGCAACATTGGACGCGGATACTACTTGGATGGGTGACCGCTGGGGAATTACTCCTCGCTTGTTGTTGACTCCGAGGCTCGGGGTTCAGCCGAGGGTCTGCTGTTCCTGCAATTCTCTGTGCAGCAATGAATAACGTAACTCGCCTGTTGCGATAAAGTAACCTAAACAGAGAACTGCTTGTTTCGGCCCATAAGTTTGAACGGGAAAGCGCAGAGGCAGGAATGAAGGAAGTATTTCACGGTAATTTATCTACGCGGAGAGCGTGTGCTGTGTCGGTTGTACATGTATATGCATAAAAGCGGCCCTCCGGGTACCGAGAAACATGTCTCGCCCTAGTTGGACGGATCTGGTTTAATAAGACCCGAAAATTCCCCCAGCCAGGCGTAGTCGTACAGTATGAATGAGGAAATGTATGAAACCCGAATTCATGCGGTATATATAACTCGGAATTGCACAAAGCTGCTTCAGCGGAACTCGGCAAAGAATTACGCCGGCTTTCGCCCCGACCCGTGTGACGTCCAATTTGAAAATTGAAAACGTCCAGGGACATTCTTTTTCCTTTCTACTTTCATTTCGTCCCCCAACCGCGGATTATTCGCCGTTCACGTAGATGTCGGGACAATCAACGAGTCCCTGACATCCCGAAACATTCGGTGGACATGACACATTTCCAAAGCAGATAAAAAAAATCGCGTCCCATTGCTTTCCAATTTTCCATTTTCGTCGCTTGTTCAGGGTATGAGATCTATTTTTACTTGTCATTCAACCGAGAAACCGTTTTCCCTCCTACGATACATTATTCATCAAATGGCTTTACATAATTATCGATGTTTCAACTCGATGATAAACGGGAAACCAGCCTCCCAAAATAATGAAAAATAATCTGGAAAATCGACAGCGTGCAATACACCGTGAAATTAGACTTTCCCTCGTCTCACTGGCTCCAACCGAAGCGATCAGAGACTGAATTCGTTACTTATATTGTATTGTAGGAGGGGATCATCAGCCTGATATAATTGGTTCTTCCATGAAGCAGCTCTTGAAGCATCGACGAATCGTCACCGGTTGTAACCAGATTACAGCTTTATTAGCCGAGCGGATCGCGCCTTTGATCAATTCTCAGACACTGTATTATTTTGTGGTTCAGGATCCACGTCCTGTTTCAACCCTCGAAAGTTGATCCTTGGAGATCCGGAGGTGGGCTTAACGTCGTGAGATACACGTTGCCGTTCTGTGTCCGGTTCACTGTCAGATCTTCGGCGTAAAACATGGTCCACTCATGGATCATGGACGTGCGTCGAGGCCAGGATGGGAATCGACGGCTGTCAATGGTTCGAGGTATCCGCGTGAATATCAGGGATGGAATGCCTCCGACCAGCAGCTTCTCGAGAATTCCTACATCCTATCCATTCCTATACATCGTCGCTGGATGGGAATACCTCACTCGACGGGGCTGCATGGGCTGAACCTACCACATGAGGGAATGCATAAGCTGGGATTAACCGCGGGAACAACGAGAACCTATTGAAATCGGGACACCTGACTTCGACGTTCTGTATCTCAGTGAGCAATGATCGTACAGCACATTTGGACGTATCTTCAAGTTTGGTCTGTTTTCAACGAGCTCGTTTCCAACGAGCGTGACAACGCCTCGGGTCATGGGGATATGATGGAAAACAAACTCTCGAATCACAGTTGCAGAGTTTCCCCTGTAAAAGTGCAGGCGTTCAGATGGACATAAGATGAAACGAGTGGATTTGGGCTGACTTCCTATGTTC
This sequence comes from Euura saliciscinereae, assembly GCA_018420115.1. NCBI lineage: Eukaryota > Metazoa > Arthropoda > Insecta > Hymenoptera > Tenthredinidae > Euura > Euura saliciscinereae. Next base: position 7,024 of record JAFFZH010008700.1, on the reverse strand, counting down.
TTAGCTGTTAAATGAGGAGGTGATTCTTTCGACCTGAAAACGAGGAGATCCCGTGAAAACTCAACTTTTCTCTTTCGGGGTGATTACAATAACTTCTTCTCTTCTCTGCAGACAGAGGAACGGAAAGTTGATAATTACAACCAATTAGGCCTCGAAGGGAGAAGATTTAATTGTAGAATTAATCTTGAAGACCTCGAGGAATTTGATCTCAGGGAGAATTCATATCGCGCAGTTAGAACAGCAGATATTCATTGGTTTTTCGGTGAAAGGACATTGTCAGCATTCCAAGTGCCTGTGACAAACCTACAACTGTAAAATTTAATATTTCGAAGATATTGGCATCGATTTTTATTTAGTATATCGTTAGATTCTTGTTCCGAGACACTGCGGGCATAAGTATAATGACTCGAATTGTTTACTAAACCGTCTGCGGTATAGCAGCCAGACGCATACCAAAATTTAGCCTATCCTGTTTGGGTGTTTAACTAGAAGTTCAGAACCACATCATCCCGGTGTAAGCCAGTAACAATATTGTCACAGTTGTTGCCTTAGGCCTCGGGATGTTGGCCCGCGGTAACCACACGGCTCTCATGATTGAAATAATCGAATTATGTGAAAAAAAAAGGGTCTGCCACATTTTCTACGACTCCATCTGAACCCATAACAGAAAGATACCGGTCTGATCCTTGTCACAACACGACTGTTCGATCGCGTGGAAATAATCCGACTCCTTTCCCCCCAGAATTGCCTGAATCGCCAGAATTGGAGAAGAAATTCTTTGGCCATGTAGTCGACTCTTCGTCCTTAGTGTTATAATTAGTATAAAAACAAAAACTTCCATTATCCTAACAATGAACCCTCCCTCGGCGCGGTGAAGGTTTGTTCTTCATAAAGTGACTCGGTGGTCTCGAGAGCTTTGTCTCTTGCGAAAAATGAGTAACTTCTGTATTCCGAATGCTCAGACGCTTGAAGTGGATCCAATTACGAATTTTCTCTCGTTTGAATTCCGCTGAAATACCGGCAGTGAATTTAATCGTCGCTTTGCGTGAAATTACAAAATTTAATCACAGCTTTTTGTTCTCTAAACAGTCAGGCAAAGTTTGAATCATTGTAATCGCACGTGACGAATGTAACCTCAGAGAAATTTTGTGGGTAAAGTAAGCTCAAACTGTTGTTGACGAACGCTGCTTATTGTCTTCCCAGAGTTCTGACTAACTCTGCAGTCTGCTGCTTCACCCCGTTTCGCCCAGTTCGGTGTCAGACCGAAGAAGAAGCAAAAAAAAAAAAAAAGACCAGGGGTAACCCGATTCAAAAATTTCCGGCGTATCGTATCAACGCTTCGATATTCCGAGGTTGGATGATGAACTGTTTTATTCTCCCCGGAGCATTTTTGATACGTGATTTGTAAGGACGCGGTACGAGACCGGAAGGATGCTCGGAATTTTGATAAAGGCACGTTCGATACACCCAGTAAAGCTCGCCTGGGCTGCTGCACGCAAAACCACCCCGGTTCAAAGATCCTCCGTCAAAGCCAACGGAGTGCCCTACTACGATGCAATTTGCAATTCCGACACGTCGTTGCCCTCGCTTCTGCACTCCTCGCTAATTTAAGTGGAAATAAATGTGACGATTTGTGTGATAAGAGTTCAATATCATTACGCCGATGATCATGTCTGCGCTGTATTGACGATTTTCTCACCTCGCTGCGATGTAAGTTTAAATGCAATTACGTCGTCGATAGGAAGTCGAAGTTTTCTGCAGTTTCTTAAGACATGATAAACTTTCAGAGCTCGACACACTGTAACGAATTATAGTAATATAAACTTAATGACAGAGTTTCTGTGCCAAGTTGTGTCACGAGAGTCACGTACTTCAGGACGCAGCTTCAACGTTTCGGAAAATGATTTACAAGTTTAATAATGTTAATGTAATAATTTATTCCCCGGAAAAGACGAAGCTATGCTACTACCTTTTAATTATCTTCGCAACTTTCGCTCGTTGAACGTCCGAAGAGGTGTTTTAACCGTTATAATTATGTAAATGAAGCACCTCTCATTGAAAAACGTGAGTGGATTAGAAGAAGCGCAAAGGGTTTTTATTAATAATCTCCTCGGAGAGGTTCAATCATCCATTCCGTGAATTTATAATCGATTGAAATTCAACCATAACTATCTGAAGCAGAGTATAACTTTCATATGCCGGATTGGGATTTATAATTGAATAATTATCCACCAACGGAAGAACAGGCTTCCGGATATTCCGCTAAGAGTTTTGCTCAAACTATGAGATCCTCAAACTCTGAGTTTGTGAATAACTCATCAATTGAATGGGAGGAAAAAAGATTACAGATATACTCCGAAGCTATCAATCTTCTTTTTCACCCCCCGCACACGGTATGCGGTGATATAGAAGAATGACAAAGCGATAAATTCACCCCTTTGTCAATGTTTTTTCGTAGCTACAGGGGGAACTTTTTATCTGAATTAGCACCCCAACCGCATCCCCGGCACTTGCGACCCTCTGCGAATTTTTTCATCTATTTTCTCCATGTTCGAACAATGCGCTTACAATCCCAAATAATCCGGACACGGCTAATATACTTAATCCAAAGCACTTTGCCAGACTCGGGTTGATGTTGCCCTGTACACATACCTACGCGTTTAGATTCACTGTTATATACAAATGAGACTCCGTCCTACCAGGCTCTGAAATTACTGAGAACTCACGTTCTACATGAGGTGAAATGAAAATATTGAGATCGACGAAAAGACCGCAATCCAGGTATCCATGAAGGCTGATACCGTATCGTCAATCACTCATTATACAGGGTGGCACATTTCACGTGTCGAGAATGGGAGGGGCTTGAGGGTGCAGTTCGGGTTGAAAAAGGCCCAAAATAATGCGATTTTCATCGAAAAAAATAAAGTTTTATTGCGGATTCCTATACTAAATACATTCACCTATCAATATCTGCAAAGATCCAATCCGAAGCTGATTTTCAAAGTGTTTTAATTCGGGCCCAACGGTGATAATCTGTAAAAATTGTCCAACTGAGTGGCAAAACTTGAAAACGGTCAGATGTAGATTTGATAAACCACGTTTCGAAGTGCGGTGTTCACATCAAATGTACATCTGACCGTTTCAAGGTGGTGCCACTTTGAGTCCCTCCCATTCTCGGATCGACACGTCAAATGGGCCATCCTGTAGAATTTCGGAGTCCCCCTCTTAGTTCTAATTTCCTACTCGTTTCCATGTCCTGACGTCAAATACCGGGGCTAGACCACATACTCTGGCAATTTCGGGCACCTGTTTTACTTCTATGAGACATTACTGTGGGCAAAATTCGACCATAACTATGAAATATGTACGGATATTCAACATAGCTTAGGGGATTCGACTAAAATACAGGTTTCTAAAGTACGTAAAATTCTCTGTGCCCGAGTTAGGGTTCATTACGCAGTAATGGTAAACGTTTAGCTCGTTCTATTTTTATTGGCGAACCCGAGTCAATCTTCAGCGTATCGAATCGATACCATATATCGATCGTATCGCGAAACTGAAAAACATCTAAATGCAGATACTTTTTTACCCGCCAAATTAATTGGTGATTCAATTCAATTCCAGTAAAGTTTTATGGAAATTCTTTGTCCCCAGATCTCTACCGCTGTTTGACATTTTACTCGGGAATTTATCTCCTTAAAAAACTGACGGATTTGAATTTAATTAAAAATCCGTAATTCTTCGACAGGAGTGAAGCGCGGAATGATTCATTAGACCTTTTAATGTAATTCTGTTTTTATGCAGGATCGAATAAATTCCGACTTTTTATCAGGTAGATGTGATTAATTTCTAGGTTTATCATTTTTAATCCGAAGAAATAATATCGTCGAATATATACTCTCCGATAACACAGCGAATCAAAGTCCATAATTCAGTTCGAGTGCTTTTTCAGCATTATTGAAATTAAAAATAAACTCAGCTGTATACCGCTGAGTGGTAAGCCGGGAGAAGAGTTGTGAAAAAAGCTCAAAGCTCACCCCACGGAGTAATAAGAGTTCGAAAAAGTTTTCTTAATCTATTTAAACTTTGCTCCACTTTATACTCAAACCACTAAATGGGATTCGCGAGCCAGCCTGCATTATCGCGTTGTTCGACAGATGCTGCAGGTCTGAGGAAATGAAACATCATAACGTATAAAAGAACTCGAGTAAAATACTTTTAACAAACTTAACAGACGAAAGTTTGAACAATCAAACTTATATCGATGACGTAAAATGAATCTGAGTTGCGGTGGCTGAGTGAGTAAAGAGAATAATCTCAGCTCTTGAAAAATCTCTGTTTCTTTGCAGGAAATCTCCTCGTGATATTGGTGGTGTCCTTTTCGCGACGGCTGAGAAGCATAACGAATTTCTTCCTCGCTAACCTGGCAGTCGCTGATTTATGCGTCGGTATATTCTGCGTCTACCAGACCCTGACAAACTACCTAGTCAACAGCTGGCTCCTAGGCGATTTTCTCTGCAAAGTCTACATGTTTGTCCACGCGCTTTCTTACACCGCGAGCATAATGATCCTGGTGGTGGTTTGCTCCGAACGATACCTGGCCATCGTCCACCCGATAAAGTGCAGAGCGATGCTGACCAGAGGAAGACTCAGGGTCGTGATCGGGGTCGTTTGGCTCCTAGCCGCCCTCTACGCCTCCCCGAGGTTCATCTACGTCGAAACTATACAGAACCACCTCCACACCGGAGGGGTCGACATAATCTGCATAGCGAACATGAAGAAACGCAACAAGAACGTTTGGGACGCTGTCAATGTCATCTTCCTCTACCTCCTCCCGCTCCTGGTCATGTGCTGTCTGTACACCAGGATCGGGGTCGGATTGTGGAGGAGCGGAGCCGCCCTTGGGGGACCAGGACTCGTCACTAGGGCGAGGAACGGGAGGGTCAATCACGTCCACACGTCCAGTAGAAACGTCTTGCGAGCCAGACGAGGAGTCATAAGGTAATTACTTTCAGCTGCACCAGCTTCTTGTTCGAAATATGGGGAAAAGTTTGAAGTCTGCATGCAAGGGTCAAAATAAGAACACAAAATTCACTCTTTGAAGCCGAAGTTCAGATTTAGTTGGTGAATTTGAAGCAAGTTTCATAAGTTTGAATAGCGTCATTTCAAAGCAGACGTTTTCACGCTTGAAAATTAAGTTTTCCGGAACTGCAATGTCTATGTAACGCAAAGTTTGACACGTTTTCATTTGTAGAATTAGGTTTGCAAGAAAAAAGAACAAAAACTCATTATCACACGTTGTAACTTATGCAAAATTAGTCAAATGTAAGTCAACGAATCACTTGGGTAAAAACGCTTCCTGAATGACCGTGACGTCAGTATTCACAATTTTAGCGCCAAATTTTCATGCGGCTGAGCGATCCTAGCGGGAAAACCCCAGCACTGTACGAAAGATAACCTGAAAATTCAATAATTACACGTTTTTGGGTAGAAAATTGTGTTTGGCTGGTAGTACATTGATTTTTTTCAATGAAGAAATTACCGCAATTGTCACATGAAGTCAGTGAATATCACTTTGTTCCGTAATTCAACTCGATGATTCTCGACAGTCTCTAGATTTTCCCGCTAGAGGCGCTAGGATCGCATCAGGAGTCGCGTCGAAATTAGAGCCACAAATCAGAACCGATTTTTCCCTTATATCACTTCGTGCTTCTGATAGCAAGCGAGATAACTATAGGGGATACAAAGTGAAGCTTGCTTAGTATTCAAAGCATCCAGGGATGTCAAATTTCTAACCTGACTAGACCTCTAGAGGTAGACATTGGAATTCGACATACGTGTGGTCGTTACGTTACGCTACGATAGGCACAGTGGCGGCTGATATCAGGAGAACAATGGAGCATGAAACTGCCGCAAGGAAATAATCAAGCTTGAAACACGAGTGAGACACGTACTTTCAAAGTTCCTTCAGTCGAATCTACGTCATTCGACACCATCTTGCAGTAAACTCTAAATTGGATAAGCTCGAATCAACCAGACAAACTAGAGCTGGATCACAAGTCTCGTCTTACTCAAAGCAATCACATAATTACATCACGCATAGATTGAGCGTCGAAACTCTTGTAATAAAAGGCCAATCATTTCATTCTATTATCTTTTTTTATTTCATCATCAATACTTTTATATTGATAAATAAAAATTAGACGGCTCAATTGTTTACGTCAAATGAAGCATTTCAATACAACGTTTGAATTTCGCGGTACACGCATGACGTCAGACTTTACCTTAGTGTCTGATGGCGCCACGGTCAACAGAAGATCATCGCTGACTAGATACTGTGTGCGTCACATAGCATTCAAATAAAATGACGAGATTATTTACCGAGCTGCTTCACTTATATAAAGATAAGAGGCAACTTCCCATAACCTAAAAATTGCCCACTTTATATAAGTGAAGCTTGTACAGGCGAGGTTCGACTGTGCTTTATTCGACTGTATTGAGAATGTTTACGATAATTTCAGAATGCTGATCGCAGTGGTGGTGATGTTCGCGATCTGCAACCTTCCCCAGCACGCGAGGACGGTGTGGCTCCACTGGGACCCGGACTACGACCGGAACTCGGACTTCAGCACAGTCTTCACAGTTTCGACCTCTCTTATCTCGTACGCAAACTCATGTTTGAATCCGCTCCTATACGCCTTCCTTTCCCGAAATTTCCGGAAAGGTATGCGGGAACTGATCGTCTGCAACCCTCGCGGACAGGGCGGCCGGATGGGGATAACCGGACGCAAGGAAAATGGCCATAACGCGAACCTACCTCATAGTTCGGTGGTCAGATTGAGCTCAGCCCACGACAGTCCCTACACGACACACACCACCCAGACCATAACGAGGCAGAATACATTCGGGAGGACCTCGTCCACCTGAGCAACGAAATACATGTGTCAACACTATATCTATATGTACATTAGTATATTATGCACCAAGGGAAGAAAGCAGACGTTTTTTGACGAGTTCTGCAAAA
>JAFFZH010008699.1:0-11553 GCA_018420115.1 Euura saliciscinereae | reverse complement strand
ATAGGATCAGAGTATGGAGGAAGTGACGCTGCGAATGAGCGGGAACAGAACAGCCATTTCCTCATTTGACTTGCGTATTGACATATATTAGAAATTGATATTGCAACACATTAACCTAACCTAAATACTGTCATTGAAATGGATATGTTGATAATGACTGGTTTTGATGCTGTCACGCATTCAATTTCATTTCGCTCTCAAACTGAGCAAAAGGGAAAAGCTTTAGCTGCTTCACATGTAGTGCGAGTTGAAGAAATCCGAATAAATGGAATTTGCAACTCGGTTCGCAGTAACGTAATTGTGCAGACTTCTATTTCTGATACTCCTTACAGAGTTTCGTTACAGGTACATGCGATTTCAAGACATCGTATTCTTTATTCTTCTCTATTATTGATAGAAATATTCTCCGACGTATTTTTATATGTACTGCTGCAGTCAACAACACAACAATTTACGATCGAGTTTCTCGCGGCAGACGTTCCGATTGAACTTGAACTCGACACAGCGCGGTGAAGTGAACGCTACATTCTCATTCAACTCGGAAATTCCTTGTGAAAATATAACTTTTTAATTCATCGAACGAATTGAAAACGAAATCCAGCTCGACGATTACTTGGTAACTCGTTTTTAAAATCACTCATATAAATAATCAGCCATTTATATTCTCACATTTTCTATACTGCACTACTGGAAGTTCGTCATTCCGCCACTGGGAGCAGATGTGTCGAAAACGGCTCCGGTTCAAGGTCATGCACATAGCGAATACCCGGCACTGAAGAATCTGCTCTCAGATTCCCATTCGAATGAGAATCTAGACCGGCGCGGCGTTGTCTGTGGCAAGATCTTCTTCAGTGATTTTAACATAGAAGTGCGAGATGTTCTCAGTCAAATTGTTATTGAACGATCTGCCAAATGGAAGCTTCCGCTACTGAAGTTGATTCAAAGCAAAGCGCACAATACATGTTTATTGCTGTTCATGTGAGAGAAAGGGAACAGGCGGGGGATGAATCAGAAGGGGGATCTGGTGTACACTGAGTAAGGAACGTTGGGAGATATTGGGAAATTTGAGAGAGATATTGGAGATAAAACATCGGGAGACATTAGGAGATATCCGCAAAAAAAAGAAATATGTTGTACGAATTTTTGCCAGTGATTCATCTCCTGGCCGGGGAAGAGAACTCCGAAAGAGAGATATGGAGCCGAGTTCAGAATTATCTGGATGAAGGAGTGAATAATATCAACGTGCAGGACAAGGAAAACGGGAAGTTGCAAAAATCTTGCAAGGGCGCTGATATAGAATCACGAAATGAAGACGGCTGCACACCACTTCACTTAGCTGCTCGATTTGGGAACCTAAATGTTCTCAAGTACCTGATCGAAAAAGATGCGAACATCAGATTGTTAAATATATCAGATAAATATTACTAATCAAACATCGAATATTGTGACGCCATCTATGTAACGAGATAGAAATACAAAATGTCGTTAGATCCTTTTCCTTAGATTTAACAATTCTCACTTCCGGTGTAAACAGATCCGATGAAGGATCTCGTGTTATAATAAAAGCATATTATCCAAAAGTATAAGCATGCATCCTTTATTTATCACACCTGGATTTCAACACAGATCACAAAACGAACACTGCTGGACACCGATACAAGTTGCTGCTGAATTCGGCAATCTTGATGTGCTCAAAGTCAAGTACTTGAACGACCATCGCACGATAACTGAATAAAGAGGAACAAAACGGCTCGAACCTCGTTCCTGTTGATAAACGCGCAACGAAGACATTGAGCAGCGGTTATAAATTGGGAAAGGTGCGAAATCTTATTTTATGTAAAAAGGTGGCTGGACACCCTGATGCGCAGCTTTCAATTTCGGTTGCCACTAGACCCTAGTATCTTAGGAGAGACGAAAGTAACAGACGGTTACTTTACCAGGTCACCATATATTTTTTATCTGATTTACCTTTCAATAATTGATCACCTGCAATAAACAACTCTCATCTGTAAAAATCGGCACTAATTGCGTAGGGTCGTTTTTCAAATTACGAAGATGGCGGGCAAATCGGTTTCTAGTAATCCTGTACTTATTTCAACGAATTATCCTGGAGGTGAATTGCGAAGAGACCAATTGATTTCGTTACTCTCGACATCGGTATTTTCCTCGGTATTTTCTAATGGAGCATCTGATGGCTCGTGAGTGTACAAACATGAACATTCGGGTATCACAGATAACTACTTAATTATTCGAACAAGATACTGTGTTCCAGAAAGAGTCGCAGTGGCTCAATGGATAAGCACACGGACCCCCACCCGGGAGGCGTGTGTTCAAATCCCGAGCGGGCACCGCTGAAATTTTTTCGAAAGAAAAATTTTCATGTGCTCAATTCTGCGATTCTGGTAGTTCGGAACCCACCATAAAAAGTAGGTAGGTCCAGTCAAGCCGCTGCGTCAAGGTAAAATGGAGGAACGGAGAAAAGGGAGGAAAGGGGGCAGCGGCTTGACTATAGGGAAAAACTGACGTACGAAGACGCTGTGCATATATCACAAAAGAGCACAATCCCATGTAGGCTGAGAACCCCGAGGGGAAAAGCCTGGAAATAGCCCGAAAAAGTACCAATTTGAATACTGTGTTGCAGAATTTCATGCTTTGAGAACGATATGGAAAAGCCTATATCGTGAAATGTTTAATTTCAAACCAGTGATATGAGCATTTTTTTCAGGTATTTCTACATTTTGGCTTGTGAGACATTTTAGAAGCGTACAACGTTCTGATTATCTGTGAGGATGAATATCAACTGCGAAGAGTCCGGTAATTAACGAACTGAACAGTCAGCCAGCTCGTCAAACGGAACCCATCATCCAGCCGATAACGTCACTTGTACTCTATCATTGGCAAGACAAAAAAGAACCGCTGCCCAGGAGGAAGGTCCGGAATATCAGCCCAGTATGAGGAGGCTGCGAATAACAGAATGTAATGATGGATTTCAACGTGATAATCCGGATAGCGCAGACTCACGGTGGGATAAAGTAGAACCATACGCTGGGTCAGGCCTGAAGAATTCTTTGCACGGGACCGTGTATCAGTTGAAACACCTGATGCTTGTTTTACACCGTGCACAGAAGAGAGGTTGCATATTTCGCTTAGCTACTGAAATGAATTCAGCAATATCCTTCGATGATTTAGTTTTTGAGTATCAAGAAAATACGACTAATGGGGATACGAGGAGCACGATACATCGATTCATACAAATAAAACATAAACAAGACGACAATAAAGTGATTAAGGTGAGTGACTTGTTGGCAGATGAGGATGACTTCAGTGTAAAGAAGTATTTCATGTCCTGGCGTAAGATCCCATGTAGGCTGAGAAGCCTGAGGGGAAAAGCCTGGGAAAACGAACCGCTGCCCAGGAGGGAGGTCCGGAATATCAGCCCAGTATGAGAAGGCTGCGAATAACAGAATGTAATGATGGATCTCAACGTGATAATCCGGATAGCGCAGACTCACGGTGGGATAAAGTAGAACCATACGCTGCGTTAGGCCTGATGAATTCTTTGCACGGGACCGTGTATCAGTTGAAACACCTGATGCTTATTCTACACCGTGCACAGAAGAGAGGTTGCATATTTCGCTTAGCTACTGAAATGGATTCAGCAATATCCTTCGATGATTTAGTTTTTGAGTATCACGAAAATACGACTAATGGGGATACGAGGAGCAGGATAAAACATAGACAAGACGACAGTAAAGTGACCAAGGTGAGTGACTTGTTGGCAGATGAGGATGACTTCAGTGTAAAGAAGTATTTCATGTCCTGGCGTAAGATCCACAAACACCAAGATTTCGCTAGAAGCGAGGCGAAGTACTATATTCTCTGTACGAACATCGGCCTCAGCAAAGAGGGGTTCAAAAGCAACGGCATCGAAGCCATAGAAGTGAAGGAATTGGACGACTTTCTGAAAATTACAAACAAAGAGAGACAGCCACCACGGTACAAGCCTAAGGTACAAGAGCCCGAGAAATCCAAGTTGTACGACACATTAAAATTAGCATCCGATGTCCACGACTTAGCAAAGGCACTGGCTGAGTGTGTTCGTGAATCGAAAGAGATGGATCTCAATATTCCTATTTTCCAAAATTACCATATCGCTCTAGCACGAGAGGTCATCGATGTTAAGGAGGGTAAATTTTCTGATGCCTTCCTTCAGGGCAATGATTTATCCCCACAATCCAAGAACTTTCGTGACATTTTTTTCACAAAACAATTTTAATTGGAGACAATTTCATCTGAAAATGACATAAAGAATCATTCGGGAGCTATAACACTCACAACATCTAAAAGCTTTGGAAAAGCCACTGGAGCCCAACAGAGTGAATTGAACCAATTATTACCAAACGATGACGTCACCGATGAGGAAATTTCAGACTTTTTGAAAGAGTGTGTTCTAGCTGTGAAACAACCGAATGAAGTGAAACTTGGTGGACAGATAGAGAGTGAATTCACCGAGTTCAGCCAGTTTAATCTGCTAAATAACACTTTCATCCGGGATTCTTTTCAAAACGTTATGTTGAATTGGTTCAAGGGAAAACAAAGTCAATTTTTGGTTCGCGAAACTGCTCAGGTTTATTTGAATGAAATGGAACGCGACATGAGCACTCTAATAACTTTGGGTTTCACTAGCGTATCCGGCAGAACTTGATGAAACCGACGCTGAGTTCAATCATACCGGAATCGAACGGTTAGAGAAGTTTCTGGTATCTTCAAATGATACGCGATAGGATATTGCAGTTGATTTCTTCCGAAGGTACAATTTCGACAGCTACTCGAGTTTATCGAACTGTCGAAAAGATGGAAAACTTCAAGAAGAATGATAGCTCCATCTTCATACATCTGAAAAAATTTATATCGCCGAAGATCCAGGACCACGTGTGACGTGCACTTCGATCGGATCGTAGTCACAAGTTGTTAGTTATCGATTGCGGTTCAAACAGTACACTCCAAGGCAGGGACGAATTATTCAGATTGTTAAGTAGCATCATAAATGTAGAAAAAAAAACATTGATTCTTATCACAGATTATAGCGATAGCAACGCTGTAGGAGTTAGTGAAATTTGTCACAAGACTTTTATTACTCGGTCAAACGGCGATATCTTTGATGAGCAGTCGGACGTTGACTAAGTGGAGACATCTCTACATATCGAGAACTACAATGAGTAAGAGACGTCATGAAAAATACCACCTTTCAGGTTAGAAGATAACGAAAACGAAAATTGCATCAAAAGCTTGAGCACACAGAACTACGTAAGCTGTATGCACACTCCATAATCAAACCATGTATATATATGTATGGATATGACAACTGCGGTAATTGCGAAATAATTCACATGCACTATGACTTTATAGCTTCTTCCTTCCGTTTATAGAGCTCTGTGTGCTTCGGCCTGAAGAACGCTTCGCTGTACAGTGTGCGTCAATAATGGCCTCACAGAAATCGCTTTTCACCACCGCCAAGCCAGCGGCACAGCATAGGGAACGGCGTGTGGTTAGGGGTGACTTTCGGACGACATTATTATTGACGTGCTCACTGAAAACCTAGTAATATTGTCCCGGGGTCTGGCATGCTCTCAATTCCACTGATAGCTCCCACTCCTCTGCTCCTCTACTCGACGCCTTTTCACGCAGGTGATTGCAACCAGATGCACCCCAAAACTGGCTCTTCTCTTACACGTACGGAAATGTGATATTAACGTGTTCAGTACTACTGAGTTTGTACCGTATGTACTTCTGATGGATCAAAACATGATAATTATTATCTAAACATCTTGAAAGTTGTAAATTTCTATATTAACTGTAGCGAGACTGATCGGACTATACTGAAAAAAAATCGGGATTCACACCTCTCAATTGCTTGAAAAATATCAACGTCTGTGATATAGAAATCCTATAAGCATTGAAAATGCTTCTATTTTCGGGGTAATAGTGAGGTATAATGGATCAAATGTTAAAATGCAACAAAATGCTACCGCAACGGAAATGCGTACAAAACCGAAGTAACAACAATGCGGATGAAAAAAGTTTGCAAAGGATAAAAGATAGCAAGGCAAAAGACGCCGAAAAATGGAGAAAGATTATGGATGGTCGACGATGTGTCAGATTGTGGCCGATCCAAATGTATGGTTAATCGGTCAAATTGTTACCGATCATCGATCCCTCAGACTCAGGATTCTTTAAAACTTTTTTTCAAGCGAATTCAAATCAAAATGCGACAGACACAAATATATCAGAACAAAATGCACTGAGAACGAGAAAACAGGTAACATTTTCAATGCCTTCAAAGGCTTGCATCACACACAAGGTCTGTAGATTTATTAGGATGATTTTGTGAAGATTTAAAAATTTAATAAAACGACTGGATCTCTAAAGTCTTCCGTGTAAATCACGTGCAGGTTTCGAAATCTTCTAATATTGTTAGTGGCAAGAAAGCTCTATGGCCGAGATAACATACCTATTTACTTCTAGAGGAGCAAAAATATTATATAACAGTCAACGAAGCACTTGAGAGGCCAAGGCAATGACTCAGTGACTTTAACTAATTTATTTTCGTATTTATTATATGTTTAATTTCCGTAGCGTTCATTTAGTTATTACTTTTCCAATGAGAACCAAACGAATTCGGTTTGTGAATTCGCAACGTGTAGGAAACCTTGATTCCCATGGGTTCGTAGAGATTAAAAATTATACCTGTGTACATTATACCTATACATCCATTTCCATGTTATAATCATTCATTAAATCAATTAGCACGTCATCAGTGACTTGGATTTACTTTTGATTAATTTCCAGTGATTATATTTAATGATCAGAATTGTAGAATTAGGGTAAATTAGTGTAGGAGCGTACGACAATACGATGGAGTGAGGAAGGAGGCTGGGCCATCAAGAAATACTTGCTGCAAAACTTCAGAAAACGGGATATTGTGTCAAGTGAAGATGTTGACAATCAGCATAGCACCGATCAATGTGGACATGCTATCAGCAGGAGACGAGGCCGATTCAATCAGCTTGCCGAAAGTCAGGTATATAGCTATACCTATAACACATCTTTTCAGAGTCCAATCGATCAAGTCGTTTGTTGGAGAACAAATATTCTCAACTTTTCCATTTCGGTTTTGGCCTATAGCTTCCAATCTAGGCGACATAGAGGGATAATATTTTAGGATGTTGATATGAAATGTGCATTGGTATGCACATTTGAATCAGGTTCACCTGAATGAAACCACTTTACCCACGCGTACCATATTTGAGATGCTAATGATCAAAGTGTCCTTTTCACTGATTACAGAAACTGACAACCTTCTTGGAACATTTTCATGGAGTAGGAAATCGATTTCAGGATAGAAAACGCAATCTGACGACGCAGCTATCCGCATGAATATCCGTGGAATCACTGACGATCGACTGAATTCTGAAACTAAGGTTTTATTCAAATATCCAGACACCGCTCTAGGAATAGCAGAGATGTGGCCTTATCTGAGACAATGGTAACAAAATCCACGGTAGGTGTTGTTCATACGCCTCAGAAGACCAAAATGAGTAAACAGATCGTTATATAGAATAGAACATTTCACAATTAATTTCCAGTGAACGAGCTTTTTGGACTTGAAGTACACGACAGTAGACGAGCTCATTCAGGAACTCTGAAGTGGCTACAGTTCGAGTAGCAAGGGTGCAAAATGCCAGGTGAAACTTCGTCCTGATGATTCGTCACTGAAGGTTCATCAGAAGCAATTTCGACTATCATTCCGACAGGAGAAAGGTACAGAATATTACAAGTCATTTTTTCAGATATTTGAGGGAAATTGGAACTCAAACAGTCTTATTTCGGATTCTAGCATCACGACGGCGATGAGGTATTTTCAGCCGCAGAGCACCTATACAGCCATCGACCACCACGCCAGAACAATGCGCAACAATCCTCACACCATGGCCCGCAACCCACACAAAAGTACTGAAACGTGAGAGAGTGACACGAGTAATCGTTTCACCTCTCACATACGAGTACCATTACTCAAAATTGAACGGGTAATCCAAAAATTTGTCAACAAGAATACATTTTCTCCCATTCAATTATATTTCACAACCTATTAACATTGTCAGTTGTATATAGCTCAGAGCTGTCATACGTGGGCATGTCAATCATGTAATTTTGTTTTGTTTTGGCAAGCCTTCATACAGGTACCAAAATAAACCAAAGTAGAACATCCATAGTTTATGTAATATTATAGAATATTGTTGAAGTACAATTTAATCGGGATATATCACAGATATGTGAAAGATTATCTCGAGCATTCGTTTTTAGCTCGGTCTCGCAGCTCACTGTCAACTGGGTTGTCGTCGATCATTTTCTCTTGTTACGTGACCTTGATCAATATTGAAGGTCTGCACTGCCCTATCTTCTCCTCCAGTCAGAGTCTTTTCTTTTCTCATTACCTAACTATGTCATATTAGTATCTTTGTAATAATCATAACTCTTGGTATACTTCGGATGAGGCGCATTCGCGTTGGGAAATCAGAATGATTTCCGCCAATCAGATATCGGGATAGCCAAATTGCAGTTAGTCACTAGTCTCAAAGAATCACTTGGACTGGCGGTAATCATTTTGATTTTTTAATGCGAATAGGTACCCCCTATGTTTTCTTATATTTTTATAATTCATAGTAATATTAATATTATACTTAATTTTGGCCGATTTTCACTGTTTTAATGTACTTATGTATAACAATGTGATTGTACCTAGGGGACTCGCTCCACAAATAATGAATATATCTTTTCTACATGATCCCTATAAATCTTCTAGTCCTGACTAGAAGTACGTCATAATGTAATAAACGATGTACGGTATACGATCAGTGAATAGCATAACTCAGAGTTATCAGATTTGTATCATAATCATTGCCAAACTGAAACTGTTTCGATCTTCAAATTAAACTTGAATTGTACTTGGATTCCCTGCGGGGAACTTATAAAATCCACAATAACAATCGGAATCAAATCCACGAATTCTTACGTCATTCAGGAGTGACCGTATTCTAATTACTGAATTTATTCAACACTTTCAACTAAAAGTTACTTCAAATTAGTCGCGCACCAATCCCGGTCGGCGCTTTGAGCCTCGGGAACTCGGCGCTCAAAAATGCTCAAACTACTTTTTAGGTATTCGAATGAGCAACCATTTGACGCAAAGAGGAAGTCAATATCGCATCGGGCCGCCGAGGAGATATCGATGAATCCGCGAAAACATGTTTTACCCCTTTTAACCCGCTTGGGGGATGAATATAAAAAAATCGCTTCTTAGTGGGTGTTTATGAAGGGACGGGAACATGTTGCCTAAATTTCAAGTTGCTAGGTCATGGAGTTTGGGCTGGGCGTTGATGCCACTTATACCTTTATAGATATAGATAGACGAAGATATCAGATAGGTAGATAGGACATGGAAGATCGATAGAAGAAGAAGATAAGATTCTGGATCAAAACGGGTATGATTGAAGAACGATACACATCATTTCACGATTCCCACTTCGATTCTCCCTGAACGCTAAAGTATTACATTCAAACTGCGATCTACATGATCAGCAGTAATCATTAGGAATGTTTTTTTGAAACATTGAAGATAAAATATTGATTATCATCTTGAATCACAAGAGTAAGTAAAGAGAAGTCAAAATTAATTCATATTTGAATGACTTTAATTTAGTTCATGATCCCAAATGACACCCATAATTATTTTTTCATCCAACAGGTATTTCTCACCGATATGTATGTCACACATAAACTCTTCTAAATCCTAGTCTCCACATCAACAGTTATTCAATTCATAGCAAATAATTCTGACGGGTACTCGGAGTTTCCCATTGCTTTTATCTGAGACACTTGAATTCATGGTGGCAATTTGAACTGAAATGAAACTCCTGACTTTTCTCTGGCATTTCCTGTCAAAAATGCCTTATTCCCATCTCTCAAAAAAGAAATCCAAATAATGTCAAGTGGATCCAGCGCATTAAAAGCGAGAAATTCTCGACCTAGAATTTAACAAGTGTGATGCTACGGCAAGCTATAGGGGAAGGCAACGGGAACTCAGGTTTTCAATTTCACGCCAAATGCACGGGCGATTTATTTTTAAAAAAGAGATGCAATTTTCCAAGAAATTACTCAACAAAAAAAATAGTAAAAATTTGAATCAGAAGTTCAGCCCAGGCTGAGATCTTGGCACAATATTTCAGAAAGAAATCCCAAGACAGTTCAAGGGGAACCGATCGAAACGAGTCTCGGTAATTCTTAAAATTAAGTTACCGAACGAAATGCTCGGAGAAATAATATCCAAAACGATAATTATCAATCAAAAACGAAAGTAAAAAATGACTAGTCCACTTTTGGTAAATCTATCCTGTTCCCAGGGTTTATGATGCGAGCAAATAATATTCTGGACTGTAATACATACAAAAAGTAATAATACCACGACTAACGCACCACAGGCCGAGCGACGACTCGTGAAGCAAGTCCACGCTCGCCGCTCGGAGAAGAAAGTAAACAAACAACAGCGATACTCAAGTTCAAATTCTAACTGCCCACGAGGCAAGCCGCTGAGCTTGAAAACTGACTTATAAATAACAAAGAACAGAAAAATAATAAATTTGAGATCAACAATAGTGAATAACGAGCCTTCCAAGGCAATAAACTCAAAAATAACTCTACAAAAATCAAATTGAATCTGACTATCCGCTACAGTCCACGGAGCAACGACAAAGATAATGGCGGACTCACGCCACGAGGCGAAGTCCTTCTCAAGGAAATTTTCTCCACAAAAAGACTCTAAATCAATCAACAAAAATTCTCTATCATAAACCCCTGAGCAGACTCTGGCTGCGGTTCACCTCTGGAGTTCGATCTTAACTGAACCCAAGGTCAAAAGGCTCAAATGTCTATTCTCAGACCGCAGAATATAATGGCCGCTAGGCTCAAAAGACAGGTTCAAATTATTACATGTGAGATGAGGTCGCTTACTTGAACATAACCAGCGGAACCACAAGGAACCAGCTCTTTCACTCAGGCATTCCTCCTCAGGATTCACACACGCTTAAAATTATTTCTACGAATACAAAATCGGGGCTCTACAAAGAGTGACCCTCCGCTAGGGAGGCTGACGCTAGAGTAACGCTAAACGCAACCGGCAACGGGCTCGCTAACCCTTCCCCTTCTCTAGGAGTTACTTAGAACTATTTCACCGATCGGTGGTGTCCTCTTGTGCGATTTTGGTACTTCTTCAACTCCTGAGAGGTGTGATAATTGTGTCACTGGTGCGTCATGTGGGCTGCCTGGGTTCAGGCGTGCAGAGCATTCCTCTGGAAATCAAGTACATACGGCTGTTTTCTTGACGGCACTTGAGTTCAAATTCGAATAGGTTTGACTCTATTATTTTCAATGATTCTGATTTACTGAAACTCTTTCTCAACGAATTGTCTAATACACTGTAACGGTTACAGTCTAGCA
>JAFFZH010008697.1:0-19129 GCA_018420115.1 Euura saliciscinereae | reverse complement strand
TTTTAGCTAGGAGGAACCGGAAGTGAGATATCGGTAAAAGTGTAAGATCCATTCATTTGGAATCTTGAATGCTCCGATTCAGTATCGACGAAGTGAATAGCTGTGGCACATTTCAAGTAAGTCTAATAATAGTGAAAATCTATAAACGGCGTTCAGTGAATTCGCGAGTTAAGGGAGTTGATTATTATACCATTGGGAGCGGAAGGCCCAGTCGTATAAGTCGGGCAATTAATTTACAGCGGTAAAGAGAAGCGAGTTTCTATTATCTGAGATACTTGGTATTACCTAATCTATGTACAAAACCGCTCGAGTATCTTTTTAATCTTTCAATGAAAAATCTGGGACCTAATATTCCCTTTTTCGTATTATCTTCCCTTGAAAATTTTTCGTTATCTCACTCTCTGCTTCTTCATCCGTGAATCTACGCTCTTCTTGCTCTCGCTTAACGCTCCACCGTGTTCAATTAATCCACGTATTATTTTGTCTCGTTTTCTGACTGCCGTAGACATGACAAGGACATGCCCCACCCCTGAATATTCTCGCACAGAAATACCAAGGGGAAAATTTTATCAGCTCGTCGTCTGCGTCTCTCAGACCGAAAATCAACAACTTTAAAAAGAAAAAACCGTATCTCACACAGGTGGCGAAAGTCCCGAAAGTGAAATTGAAATCACCGTGATTATCGGCCGGAAGTTACACGCGCGTTCGCCACACGACACTCTCGCTAATGGCTGACCAATTAACGGGACAAAATACATGATTCCATTTTCATTGTATGGTTTTCATACGATCCACCGCGTGGTCGATATTGTTTTCCCAAAAGGCGACTGCACACGATCCCCAATAATTGTTGGGATCCAATTATCTCTCATTTTTTATATATTCCAGCCATCGCCGGTGCCAGGGAATTGGCAAGGGTCTAGTTTTCTTGAAAATTGCACTCTTCATAAAGGCACGGCGTGTTTCAGTCGAGGTATACTTTATACTTGACGATAGTGCGTGAGTCGAGTGTCGATGTCGATGCACCGGAGTAGTGAATAAATAAATTGGAGTGCAAAATGAAGTAAAAAGAAAGAAAGAAAGGTATTCGTAACTACATAATTTACATTTCAAAGCCATGTGCTCAGCTTCTATTACATTTTCCATCTTGTCGCAGGTGGTAAAGAAGAAGCCAACGTCGGGTATGATAATAAGAAAAGAGGCGAAATATACATTTTCTTCCACACGCGGTAAAATCGGGTCGGGACCATATAATATACATATAAGGAAGATCGCATTATGTGAGAAAATAAATTTTTTAACACTACAGCGTTTAAAATTCAGTAGAAATTTACCGCCTTGGCCGTCCCAAACAGAAAGTAATTAACAATCTCTGTCTCTCCTGACGTCATAGCTGCTATAATGCGTTGGGGGCATATAGACGACTATTTGCTATACGTACATCGCAGATAGGATGTCGCAAAGTTTGTTATGCATAGATGCCGGGTCTACCGTTGGCGCAGCGATAGGGTGCTGATGTGGGAGGGTAATTTCGTCACAGGGTTGACAAACCGGGATGACAAAGTTCGCAACTCGCAGCACTTTACGTCAAGAAGAATAAGCGGGATCTTCACTTGACTTTGACGAATTTAATTAACTTCTCATGTTATTATCTCCGAGGGGTAAGACGAGGAACGGTGGTGCCACGATTGAAAAAATTCACCCCCCTGGACGAAAATGAAAAAAAAATACAATCTTGAACTTTTTAAGAGTTTCAACTTTCAGGTGGCAGCCTCTCATTGTTCGAAATTAAGCTCGTAATCCCAACGGTCCAACCGGAGCGTGATCACCCGTTAGATTGTACGTGTTGTATATATTTATCCATATTATCGAGGCATGTAGTACATGGACACGTGGAACCCGCCACATATGTGATAAAGGTGCTCGTGTAACACGGTCAATACTGGAAAGCTCATCAATTTTCTGTATGGAAGAAGCTGAGGGAGGAGTGGATACAGAGGTTTTCGTACAGCGTACATATATCCTCCCATTTATTGCACTGTGACGCACCTGAGTACCTGCTCTGGTGTATTTTTTTTTTTTCATCTCTTCGTTATGGAGATAATGTCAGATGTGACCCCTCGGGCTTCTTCAATGAAGAAATATCTATGGATCATGTAACTACGCTCGGGGTCTTTCATAAAGGGAAATATATCCTTCATACAACCCTGTAACGAGAGCCAATTAATCGTATCAAAGCTTCCCATCCATAAGCCAGTACCGCGTCCAGACCATGAGTTATACAGTTCAATCACGTAGGTATTTTTTTTTTTCATATTAGTTCCCAATTAGGCGTGAAAAACTCCGAATCACGTACGTTGACACAGTTGGGAGTATTGAAAATAAAAAAGAGTCTCGTTTGCTCTTCTCATTTGCGGCCGATTCGAAAATTTTGGGGCAATTTTTTTTTTATTTGTCAACGTATAAAACATCAAAGTGTTGGGAAAGAATTGGCAGACGGACCGATATATAGGTCGTGCGGATATTAGGAAGGGCGAATTTGAGTGTAGACTTCATTAACGGAGTGAAACTATATAAATATGGTAAATACGTACTTGGAAAAGCTGCAGTGTATATAAATCTTGTATTTCTTGCTACAGAGAGAAATGAGAGAGGTGAGGAGTCTTTTGATTGTCTTGCTATTGAGATGAGATAAGGTTTTTTCTTTCTTTCTTTTTTTTTTTTTTTTGCTGCTGGTAAGAGGAAGAAAAGTTTTAGCAAGTAAAATTTTCTTGAGGGAATTTTACCTCGACTGCAGAGAATATTTGAGAATAGAACGGTATATCCACGAGATATCGGACGTCGAGGTACAAGAGGACTATAAAAGGTAGTAAAGAATCTCGAGAGACCTTGCGAAAAACTAAAGGGAGCTTTACTGTGCAAGGCGAGTGTAGGTGATGTTTCAAAAGTATAACGTATCGGCAATTTAGGAATTCATAAATTTATAAATCGTTCAAAAATGTATTTGATCCTCGTCGAAGATGATTTATTCAACGTCTTCGAAGATACAGTCGCTTACGAATCCATACGACCCCCAAATTTTGAAAAACCGATTCGTAGATGAATAGTGACCCGAAAATAACGGGAGTTTTCCTTATCTTGAGGGGACCGGTACAGCCTGATCGAACAAATTCTCCATACTCCGAATTTTTTTTTCCATAAATCACTTGTCGTAAGGTTTCAGGCACACCGTTGATCCGATTATGTCTCTCGACGTCTCATTTTCTTCAGAGAGCCATCCATCATCGTGTGAATGAGGGAAATTGAGAAAAAAACATTTTGGACCAAGTTATCGTCAAAAGAGTGACTTATAGATTGTCGCTAAATTTCGATAACTGACCATAACTTGTCACCGGATTTTTTTTTCTCAGTTTCCCTCATTCATATGATGAAGAATTACTCTCCGAAGAAAATGAGACGTCGAAAGACATGATCGAATCAACCGTCTGCCCGAAACCTTGCAACAAGTGATTTTCAGAAAAGTCAATTTTCCGATGTGCAATGGACTTTGGACAAGATAGGTATTAATGATTTTTGGAGTATGGAGGATTCGTTCAATCACGCTGTACTGGTCACCTTACAATTAGTTTCTTTTTCGTTTTATAGAACGTAAAGATAGAGAAGAGTAAACGTAAGCACGAATATATTTCAGCGTGTTATCGAATCGTTTAACCATATCTGTATTATGTAGGTTTGCCCTAATTTGTTGAGACCATCGTTGTTACTCGTTGTAGCATGTTGCCGCACCCGATAATGATAATCTCAATTTGTGACGATACTAGCCACGCGGCATATGGCCTGCGTCGTCACTCGGGAGCCCCGAAATTACCAGGATCGAAATTATAATCATCTGAGAGTCTGTGAAGTGACGTATTTTCGCTTATCGTTGATGAAAAACACCGTGGGAAATTCGATTTTGGCCAATTAAGGGGTTAATTACGGTTGGAAATTGATAAAAAAAATAACGAAAAAATTTTTCACTCAAAATTCTCCCAATTATTTGGCCATTTTTCATCCTACATATTTCTGTTAAAATTCTGGACGCACTCGTTCCGTCGACGTGCTGCTTATTCAGATTTATTCATTCTCTTCTTGACGATGACAATAATTTAGGCTGAATATTTGGCTTCAACCGTCAGCTGCGCCACGCGCTCAACCCAACATCGTTTCACATAATTTTATACCGGACTAAATTTGCCGATATATAATAACGACAAAGAGCGCTGAAAGGGCGCGTTATCCAAGGGTGGGGCAAGGCGGGCCGTTCTACGTGGTAATTTCATTATTTGACACGCTCAACATTCGGGCGCGGAGACAAAAAACGGGAATCACACGTTCATTCCTTGCAATTGTTTGTTAAACTCTGGGGGCTATACTCGTGTAGAAATTCTATTCGGGCTGTGATCAGGGCCTTAATATTTTGCCCGATTTCAATTGAGGCCCCGATCGGGCAAAATCGTCAGGATTTGATCAGAAATGTAACGCTTCGAACTACTGGCCCTGCAGATTGGGTCAACATTTCATGCGCCCTGATCAGAAAAATCTATGACAGCCTGATTTTCGGGCCCGATGATCGATTCCTGAACAGGACCTGCTCCTGGATCCCATCAAAATCTTCAGATCTGGACCTGATCCGGTTGCTTCATCAGAATCTCCACAGTGCTTTTTTAGGGACGATTCGTCAATACCTCATCAAGTTCTGATCGGGTGATGGTAGGGAAATCTTATTATGGAAGCCACAACTTATACCCATTAGGGCCCTAAGAAATTCCCACACGGGTACCTGTACACGAAACCTCAATTTTTCAACAAATTTCAGGGCATAAAGATAATGAAAATAATATAACAGACGTGAGAGGCGAGACGCGTCGACCCTCGTCCTGCGTTGGCGAGTACATGTGGGAATATGTAATCCGGTTGGACGAGGGATAGTCTGGAGGCAATTTTTTTGTCATAAAAAGTAACTCGGCGGTATATTCATTTCCGGTAGACCGCAGCTCACGGATTGCTGCGTGCATTCGTACGTCGATATTCCCTCCGTTGCGGTCGCTGGGTATCGATCCCTTGAATCATTCGCGTCCACGGTCTCATGGAGTCCCTTGAAATATCCTTTAAACCTCATTTTCCACCATCGACCATCGCGGACCGATGCGACGGATCTATCGACGGGAATATATGTATAGCAACGCAACGTGCCCGACCTGACAATATCCTTTTGCTCATCCTGATCCTCGTCGAGTAGAGTGGCCAGAGGGGATTCGCAGCTGGAGCAACTCTTCTCGAAAAGTTTTTCGTCACATTTCGTCAGAAGGTGGATAGGTATACCGAATATGGAATATAGAACGTATACATCTATACCTCGAGGGTAGACAGTCTGCTGCAACTGTTCTAAGCTCGGATTGTTTGAAATGAAATACTCGGTGCAAGCTGTGCACTGAATCATCACCATTTCTGATTAAGAAACTACACCCTCGAGTGTCTGCGACCGTCGCACTATTTCAGAGGTGAGATACGCTTTTCGTGAGGGTCAGGGGGTTCGTCAACCCCTGACAAATGGCGTACGGCAGACTTGAAGACTTTAAAAAACTCCAAACGATGTCTACGGATTTAATAAGAATTCGTTGCGAAGTTTATCAGAATTTCGTTTATAGACTTCATCGTCGGACTCGACTCCACTTCGAAAAAGTTTCCAAGACTCAATGGTATTTCAATCCACTTCATAGGATCTATCGAATTTCACTTATTTTATAACGACTATAAAAGATTTCAAGCGAATTTCTCATACCTCATGAGACTCCCGTAGGCTCAATGCTTTACGGAACTTCATTCGACTTCGCAGGATTTCATCAGATTTATGACACGGTTCATAGAATTTAATCGGACCTCGAGAAATTCAAGGACTTCAAATAATTCCAAGGGAATTTCTAGGATTTGATAGGTTTTCACGAGACGTCTTCACAGAGACTTTAAAGATTTCACGGAATTTAACAGACAATTGTAGACTGCGGGACTTGGAGAGATATTAATCCTCCGGGAATGGTTAATTATAAACTTTTTTTTCTAAAAGAAAGAAGAATAACGGCGTTTTGATAATCCTGCATATTTAAAGAGCGTTTTTTATTTTGTGCTTTTTTCTTTTCCCCGCCTGCATAGTGGTACCTGAAACGTAATTAACTCCACCCACGTGTCTACGTCATAGGACGATGCGTTTTACGAAGAAATGAGTAACCCGGCGATTAAAATAGAAGTATAGAACGGAAAAAGGAAGCGTATATGAACTCTCCCAGCTATACGATGGTAGTTAAAGTGTGCATAAGCTTCACGGCAAAGGCGTTGATGCGGGTGTAATACCTTCAACCGCTAATTATAACCCCATTAGCCAAGGGAATAATGTCTGATGACAACGTGCAGCGAAACCATCCGCGCGCGTAAATTTAACAGAAAATTAATAACGTACTGCGATGACGTTTATTGAATTTGTTTATATAAATTTTGGAAATTTACCAAAAATGTGAAAAATGTTTCTTTGATACGTTTGTATCTTTGTTTCCGTTGGACGTGTTTCAAACGCTAATTGCCACGTTAATTGGGTTTTGAATATTCCACCGTGTAAATGAGATCGACCTTACTGAGAGTGAAAATCTGAACGATCGGGATGCGAAACAGTTGCGTTTCTATTTGCACAACGATTTCATGCTTCGAATAGACAAACGGAGAACGTGATCTGGGATGTTCATTGTCACAGAGGCAGTATACCCCAAACCAGCTCTGCGGGCGTGAATCTCAATTAGATAAATTAAGTTCAAGCTGGAGTCACACACCTCGATCCGTTTGTTCCATCATCGCCGTCTGCTGCTCTCGCTAATTATCCGCATGCGGTCTTATCCTCACGACAAGAAACATGTAAGAGTTCATCCACAAGTTTCATCTCAGATTATGATGTGTGATCAACTACGGTAATTATTTGTGGTCATAAAAAATAGTCCATATTTATTCCTGCGGCCTTTCGAACTGTCCTATCATCAGTGAATCCGATGGTTATTTTTCTTCGTTTTGAACATAAGCTCCACAAATTTGGTAAAAATATCGTTTCACGATTAACAGAAGAATTTTGACAAATTTCTGGTGAGCTATTTCACATGGTTTCGATATCGCGGGTCAATATCGAATTTCCTCGCGTGTAAAATGAATTGGTTCGTGACACGTCTAGAATATCGACAGGGTATCGGGTGTGTCGGGAAATGCGTGTGACGTGATACATAGAGTAAAAATTACGTCTGGAGAGAGAGAAAAAATGATTTGATAAAGTAAACGAATAAATAAAATAACCGTAAATTGTTGTTTTACTTTTGAAATATCCGGTTCGACCGATTGTTCGATTTTACGGTTGCCACAGGGAACCAAACGCACAACAAAAAATTCTCGGTTCTGTTTCTGGTATTTGTAGATCTAAATTATGCGTCTAAACTCTATGGAATTACACATTTCTTGACTCCACTCATCAAATAGTGGAAGAACCCGTTAGAATACAGTCTGGTAATGATCGGTTTCGATCCTTGTTATCGGTGTATGTTTCCTGCCTTTTCAAGGGAATTATTCTAGCCCCACAATCGACGGTTGCGTAATTATCGTTTGTTTCACGGGTAAAAGAAGAGAAAGAATATCCAGCGTTTATTCGGAAAAATGAACGAGCTCTAATCAGTGTTGATGAAATTTTAAACAGCTCTGTAAATTTAACGTTACGATTATTCTCTCCTGTAGCTGCACGGCGCAGTTCGTAGAATCAATTTTCACCGGTCTGAACCTACTTTCAAAATTCGGACAGGTAGGTAAACGAAGTTTTTTAATATTGAAAAAAAAAGTCTGATGTAGGCATCCGCTGCTTCAAAGCCTGGCGAAAAGAAACTAAAAAAAAGTGGAAGAGTGTTAAAGCGTGAAACTACAGGGGGTAAAAAAAAATTATATATATATTTCATCAGAATTTATGTCCGCTAGATTATACACGAAAGCTCGGTGACGCCAGAGGTAAAATTATTCCCTCGAATTAGAAATGACGTAAATTTATATACGCTGGGATGATTCAGGATTATTCTTTACTCAAATATTTCTCATTATTCTTTTCCTTTTTTTATCCGCTTATACCGTCTCCGCCTCGCTTCGTGATTTATTCATAGCGTTTATTTTATTTTATTTTGTGTGTTCGTGTCGAGTGCGTTTCCACCCCGCAATGTTTTTGTCACAAGACCATTGAACGGCTTTAGGAATCGGTAGGAGTATCCTTGTTTATCCGTTATCCGGTTCTGAAGTGGCCTCTAACAAGACGGAACAATTTCATCCATCAGATCTTATCTCACAGCGGTCGAGACCTCCCACCTCGCGTGATACCGCAAAGGGAAGATTGTCACGCGCCCCTATATTTTCCTCAAACCAAAAAAGCCGGAGCCAAAGGTATTTCCGTTTCGTTGTATCCTGTACCGTTCTTTTATTTTCGCCATTCGTCCAGCTGGCAGTGAGAATTCAAACAAAGGGTTTTGATAAGACGCAGTAAATTACCTCGTTATGGACTTGTCTTTTGTCTGTCTTCAAAGTTATGATTATTGAAAATTTGGTTCTGTTCTTTTTTTCTGTGAGTGGAAGTAATAATAAACCAGCTGGAAGAAAAATTCATTAAAAATTTATCCCAACTCCTGCGTTCCTTTTGCTGTTTCTCAGAATTTTATCCGCGAATAAGGTATACTACAGTATTCAGTAGGGCGTAAACGAGAGTGAGCCGGAGCTGGTACTCTGACTTGAAACTTATTTAGATTAGGCGTCAGAGTCACTCGGTTTTTTGCGTAAACTTTGAAAGTGTTTCAAGTAACTCGTAAATAGGTTATTACGCTCGTTTTCTCTCGCCACAATTCTGAATGCTCAGTGAATGTCGGATCTGTTTTCCGCGTCAATCTGTCGTGAAAAGTATGTATTTTCGTATAATACGAAGAAGACAAAGAAGAGAGTAAGGAATAAAACGAAATTAACGCGTTACACCGTATTTTAATATCCTTTGAAAGCGTACATAAAGGTGGTATACAGTGTTTTTTATACGGTTGTAAACCACATTCTCTTTTGTTCCGGAAACCCAGCACTCCTTCAATGGGGTGAAAATATGATTTCAAACAGGAAAAAAATTTAGTCAAATTTTTTTTCCACCAAAAATACACTCTACTCAATGCTGCGGCGCGATAATTCACGACCAAAGTGCGCATACTGCCAGGAATTCAGCTAAATCAAGTTTGAAATGAAAAATTGTTATTGCCTGATGAAAGGGCCATTGCTTACTCCATACATTCCTTCTTTCAATAAGTATTTCATTCAGAAAATAAATGCCATGCTTCCTTTACTAAAAAGTTATTCACTCTTGAAATCAGCTGTACACCCTGGCTTCAAATCAGTTGAAATGAGTCAAAGAAATTGCTTCGAAATCACTTTGAAATAATCGAAAATGACGATTAAAATCATATGAAAAATCAGCTGTAATCATTTGAGTAAAAAAGTTCTTCGGTATCGGTCGAAAAATCAATGCCACTTGTGAAATCGCTCGTTCATCGCCTACGTTGAAATCAATCCAGAATTTTTATTTTTATTACTCATTCGAAATCAGCTAAGATCAGGCAATGACTTCGATAGATTGACGTCACAGAATATTTGGTGAAATTGATGGAAATCGTGCTTGCGATTCAAATCGCTTATGATATAAAAAAGTTATTTTTATCGTATGAATCAATGTGGTTAAACTGGAAGTCTGCTGGTAGTGAGATAAAGTCTGAAGAGGGTAATGATTTTTCCAGAATGCGTTTCGCTGACTTTATATCTCCGGAGGGGTTCTTCCGCCTGCCTTTGCCTGATGTCGTAGCTGTTATAACATAATGAAAGAGAAGAAAAAATAAGTTTATACGAAGAATATACGAAGCAGAATACGAGGCTCGCATTTGTGGAAGGATATTAATTCCGTTGGGCAAATTTTTCTGTCAAACTACAGGCAAACATTCTGTGTGATGAATTTCCTCTCTCAGTCTATATATACGAACGAATTTTGGGTCCGTTTCTCAAGCAGTCTATATTTCATTCCTGAGTGTGGTCAGAATGGAACATGTGACACTCGTGCATCGACTTTGCATATCCAGGACAAGGGGGGGATATTAAACGGCGAAATACGGAACGGGAAACAGCTGACGGGATAATATGGGTAACGGTTTGCTTTATGCAGAGCCAGCCGAGTGCAGCGCCGCGCGAGTCCCATTCATTCGCAAGATTACGATGATTAATTCGTTCTAGTCAGAAGCCATGACGCTTGAACGAGAAGCGTTGTCGGATAAATCTGGGCACATGTGGTCCTCGCGTTTGAGGACAGAGCTTTCGGGGTTCGTCCCTTCGTCCGCTTCGGCGATTCCTATAAGTCACAGCTTTCACGAGACACGGAAATATGTTGCCATTAAACTCCCAGCTACGCCAGGGAGACTCACAATCAGAGCCGGCTGTATGATCCGGTTTCTTGACTAAGAACCGTGAATTAGGCCTGGAACCAAGACGGAGAACAAGACCCCGAGGCCCCGGGCCAGGAGCCATGGAGGTACCCCGTTGACTCGCAGCCTCTAATTGGAACGTGAGAGAACTCTCCTAACTACGATTTCCTTGTTTGAGTTCCGAGGGTTGAGCTGCGGGTCCTCGAGGATTCGGAATCTCAAAATCTCGGGTTCTACCTCTCCCTCGGGCGGAAATTTATGACGTGATTTTCGAGCCACTTTTCCCACGGCTTAATAAGTGGCTTGAGTTTTCGCCATTCACCATTAATTTCATAACCGTTTTAGTTTAGCAACCGGCGCCATTCTGGCTCATGTTATACAGGGTGATTCGGAAGATATACCGTTATTCGAACAGATATGAATCTAAGGGGCTTTACCTAATTTCTTTCTATTATTCGTCCTTATTTTCCTGGGAGAATCAAACTAGTCTAATACGTTACGCGACTGGATTTTGAAACGTTGAAAGTGAAGATCAGGAACTTGGCGCCAGCATAGATGCAGCGAGGGTATAGGTATGCCTCGAGAAATCTTAAGAGGTAAAAGTTTCCTCTCAGTTATATAACTTTTCAACTAAGTTAAAAAGGAATTGCGAATTCCCGCTTGCCTCATTCGAGAATAATATAATAATTGAACAATAAGTCCACCTTCGAAAGTTTCACCTTTGGATCGTATTAATGATCCTCAACTAATACTTCCTCTCTGCAAGTATTGTTCTCCGATGAACGTGTCCGTCTGAAGAGTCTCAAAGTACCCAGAATCGAACTTTTATAAATATCGACTCATCAAATGTGTCAGATGAAAATTATCCACCTGAATCATGAATATTTCTGAACATAAATGCACAAATTTTATGATCTAAAGCAGTTGTTTCGCTTATTTTGTCGATATCTCGCTTCTGGTTCCTTATAGGTGAAAATTGATTCATATCAATTTTGTAGCTTATGAGATTCTCTACAAAAAAGGTTTCAACACTTTTTCATGTACAATAGACCGTTTGAAAGATATACCGGCTTGAAAGTCGGGATTGCCACCTAATTGTGCAACACTGATCAATGAATACTCCTTAATTATTCTCCTTGCGATCTGATGATAATCAGCTTAGCTCGTGACGTCGGTGTTCGAATTAGCTCCTAACAGATATTGGACGTTCCTGCAGGTGTTTGGTTCGTCCAGCGATATAGGATCGCTCCAATAGAGAAAGAATTTTCGCGTTTGAGAACGTAGAGAGAAAGAATTTTCTCATTAGAATATCTACGAGCTCTAGTAGTATAACGGACTCTGCCCGTGCCGAGAATTGAACGCGGGACGAGACTACGTGTAGAAAAGCTCTAGCTAATTTAAATTTCGTAAGCCGATGATCAGTCGTTGATTGGTTCTCTCGTCCCGTTACGAATAAGATCAATTTCAATGATCTCCCTCGACCCCACGACGAGAGGGAGAGAGACGACGGATTTTCACGTTGCGAAAAGGGACGGAGAAACAGAACCGTATCCCATCGGCTAATATAAAAGTGAATGGAGGTGTAATCGGTGTGAATTGAAGAGGAATGACCTTATTGCCGGGTCGCTCGCCGCCCCACTGACAGTAGGGGTTGAATAACGGCGCGGGTATCACCGCCGATGGTCTACGTATAAGGTGTCCGGTTTTAATCCGACCCCGCGTTCATTAATTATCGATTTTCTCCGCCGATTTATCAATCATTTTTTTTCTTAACCCCCAGCGACAAGAAGTTGTGTAGGAAAACCGCGTGAAACGAGTTTGAAAGTAGAAAAGAAAAGTTGAGACCGTTCGGGTCTCTTCGACGTCGTAAATTTCAACTCTCGTACCTTTCGGAGCTCGTGTAACTCACGGGGTTCGGGCGGAATGAAACTTGCCGGATAAAATACGCCATATTGCGATCTTGATCTTCCACAACTTTTGAAAGCTCGGATAAAGTCAAGGTCAAATAACGCCGCGTGTTCTCCCGCAGCGGAGAAAAAAGCCTGTTTTTTTATACCACGAGATTTCGAGCGCCGATCGGGTGTAGCGAAGTCGATTCCAATTATAAGGCAGAGATATAAGGGGCGAAGAGAAGCGGGAAGGAAAAATAAGCCGGGCTTCTAGCACAGCCCCTTTTCCTTCAATCCGAAAGCCTGGAATACCAGAAAACGTTTCACCCGTTCTGGTTCGTACCCACACTCCAGAAATCCCGATATAAAACACCCCGCGCGCGGTCTGACAACGGCCGTACCTTTTCTACTGGCTGTCTAACGCCGTGCGCGCATCTACTGGCCTCTACTACTTGTTGTCGGACCTGAGAGGCCGATCTCTACTACTGAATTTAGCTGGGAAGAAATTTTCAAGATTAATAAGGGTATTTTTTTCTGCTTAAAAAATTGATATCGAATTTCTGTAGAATTCTCTTTTACTTGCTTATTATCGTTGAGATAAAGAAATGTGAAGATTTCATCCATTTTTTTTTTGTTGATGGTCCGCGTTACGTGCCTTTAGATATACAACGAAATTTCTTTATTGAATGTGGCGCTTTTCAGAAAGGGGGGGGGGGGGGAGAAAGAATTTGAACTCCCAGCACTTTGCCGACAGCATGATGA
Source organism: Euura saliciscinereae (assembly GCA_018420115.1). Lineage (NCBI taxonomy): Eukaryota > Metazoa > Arthropoda > Insecta > Hymenoptera > Tenthredinidae > Euura > Euura saliciscinereae. Next base: position 5,937 of record JAFFZH010008697.1, on the reverse strand, counting down.
TCGAGTATAAAGGCACGTGAAATATATTGGGTTTGAGACTAAAATTACTTTCATATTCCAAGAATTTTTTTTTTTTCTCTTCGATGAAATATTAACAAGAAATTTTTTTATTCCGTTTTATGAGTGCCTTTGACAGACAGATCTATAATTTTTTTTCCTTCGTTTTGAATCTTTTCAAACGTGCCATAGAGTCTACAGAACAATTTGTATTCGATACCAGAAAAAAATTGGAATTCTTAAAGAGGAAAGTTCAATCCAATTTGAGGGTCTCCTCGACTTTATCAAGTGAATGAGATATGTTTGAAGTTCCGATACGAAACCATTAGAAAGTTCTAACCTGATTGACAAAATATCTGCCTACAGGATCGTTGGAAGCGGGTCTGAAATCCCAAATCCGATCTTTGACTCTTAGATCGGGAATATCCAATGAATGTTAGGAACCTTAATAGCTTTTCCAAAACTCGAATCGTGCGTTCCGTTCAAAATCACTTCGCACTGAACGAATTAACGAACTTTCGGAATATATAACTCAGGAAATAAGGGAGGAAACGTATTTCCAACGGTGAATTGATCAACAAAGAACATAAAGGAACCTTGTGATGATATTTTCTTCTTTTTTCGTTTATTTGCTTACTCCCGTTTTGGAGTTCGAAAAACTCTTTCTGCCTCATCAGCATTCCGGCCATTCCGAGGATTTCGTGTATTCAAAGGAAGCTTGAAAATATTTCCTCAGAGGCTTCGCTCTGAGAGTCTTGGCACAATTTTTCACGCCTTCGGCGACAACGAAGGAATTAAAATAAAGTCAGAGTGCTGTGACTGGAAAGAAAAACTAAAAAATGTCTTTTGTTAGATTAGGAATCCGAAAAAAATATATCGATCCTGAACAAATAAATATCGCTGTAATATTGGCAGCAAAAGGCTGTATTTTCAATATTCAAGAATTCAGAAAACAAAAAACAATTCCAACCTCCAATCTGAACAAGAATTTGTAAATTATTCACACATAAGTTATAGTTCGGTGAAAAATCGATCCATCCTACTGATAAAGTGATTATTATTACTTTTGAGAATTCGATTCGAATTATTTATCAATAAACAAATTAGAAAATCGATAATCAACGAAATAATTTAACTCCAAAAATTTCAATATTAATTAAAGTGACGAGTTTGGATACAAGCTTGTAACGCGTAACGTTATAGCGATGGTCAGTAACTCTGAATCGATCAATAGAGGTGAATAGTCGTGCGATGAATTTTTCTTATCTACTCCGATCGATGAATGCTTGGGTAGACAAGGGTCAATCACCGTGAGGGTGAATTATTTGGATTATTTAAATTTTTGTACCGGTACCCGGTGACCTGTGGCCGACAGAATACTCTTTCCTGAAATTTATCGTTAATGGACGAAAGCTCAGCTCGGTATCGAGAGAAAAATATCCGGGGTTTGGATGAAGAATAACAGAATGCGGAATCCGGTCGGAGAACGGTATTCAAAGAACGCTCTATTTATTCTCTATTTAACGAACATCGAATAACTGATGCGACAAAAAATTGCGAGGCTGTATCGATCACGCGATATAAACTCGGAGCACACATCCCCTGGCTCAGTAGTTTACCAAAGCCCGTTTCAGCAGCTTTCGCTTTGGCAAAGTAGGTAGATACAGAAATTCAGTCCAGAGTTAGTCGCATTTCAGAAACTGCAATTACCGCGTTACTTTGTCGATCTAATGAAACACGGGATGTAACTAACTCCGAGTGTAATTTACATGCATATTACGTGGGTCGTTTATACTTTTGCATAATAACTGAAAGATGGAAAAAAAGATTTAAATTCATCGCGTAAAACTCACAACGCTGAGTTTGTAACAGGGGGTGATAATTATTGTCCCTCTTTATCCACCCTGCCACACCCACGCATTTTCCTAGATTCAATAAACTCGCTGTATCATCAAAGTGACACGAGCACGTGCTTCATTAGGCTGAATGCGTCCATTGATAAAAAGATAATCAAACTTTTTCACCTTCCCTATATTATTATTCAGAAAATTGTGAAATTTTGTAATTCCATTTCACCAGAATGAGGATAAAGTGGATATCAATTTGTTAGAAATTTCCTGACTGGATTTTAAAACTCCTTTGTAACCGCCCCCATCCTCGATAGGCATGGGAAAACTTTTACCGAGCATAAAGAATTTTCGTATTCAGTTACCATTTTCAACTAGAGCATAGAAAAAGATGTTTTGAGCTTCAAGTTTTACCGGAAGTTTTTCAATCTCTTTACACCCATTTTTTATGTCATCATATCAAATAAGTTGTAACCAGCGAAACTTCCATCAATATTCCAAACTGAATATTTCACGTACATGTGAATCTCAAATCGTACCAGAATTGACTAATGATATTCAATTAATATACATTCCCCCTCAATTTTATTATGCAATTAAATTCTAACGAGAATACCCACCATTGATTTCGTCTCATCAAAATTGGATTGAATAGCTTAACGGTGGCTATATATTACGGGGCATTATACCTTTGGATATGGTTTAAAGTATCACCATTAAACGGACTTATCATTTTTACTGCACTTTCAAAGTTATAGACCTACCATATATATATATAAAGTCAGTTCTCTGATTGTGGAAGATGGGGAGCTCAAGCTCCGCGATTTCAAATCATCAGAAAATCGAAAAAGACGTTCATTTTTCACGAAATAATAACACAGCAGTAAGAAAATTGGCGCGAATTTATGTTTCAACCTGCAAGCCTCGGTGCACCCGCAAAAAGTGAGATAAATTATTTAGCGATGCTACAGCCCTGTCGAGCACACGCCCTACCAAGCCTTTTAAGGAGAGTGGATTTTCATTACGAGTGACAATTTCCGAAATTTAACTTTCTCTAACTAGATATCGTGCGGGAAACTCAACTCACAGGTATAATATCGATGAAAAACTTATTGCAATACAGACAATAAGCCAGTGAATTTGATACTCTGACGTTCATGAAAATATATTGAAAATTTGTATACGAAACCACATAGTGAAACATGGCAATGATCTAGTCGAAAGACTTGGAGTCTATATCAGAGAGAATCCTGATTTATACGTTTCTAAGAAGTGGACCACATTCTATTCTCTCATTTGACGGAGGCTGACCGTTTTTCTAACTCTTGAAAAATCAATGGTTACGTTCATGCGCTCTCAATCCGTTTAAAAAGAGGTTCGACTAAATAAAATAGTGGGAGAGGGCCACCCCCCCCTTTCCCTAATCGCAAACAGAAAGTCGAAGGAGGGCAGAGAGCGACTGGATCCTGTGACGCAACGTCCTGCGTCAGGACCGATAACAAATGGAATACAAAATTTGTCCGAAACTTATCCAACAAGCTTGGGGCGAGTCGAATGGACCATTCAAATGACGAATTATTCAAAGGAACGGACATCCAACGAATTCTATGACCTTAGCCTCGCAGTATCACATTATATTAGTCGGGGTAATTCACCCGCACACGATGTTACCTCGAAATGTCACCGAGGACCATTCAAGGAGCACATTGAAGTGGAACAATGTAATTATACATGCGGGTCGATTACTTCTTGGTCACTCGATAATTAATTAGAAAAAAATACTTTGAAAAATTTGCATCGAATTTTTTTTTTTTTCAATTCTTACTTGCGTATAATGTAGAGAAGCTCGAAATAATTAGGTCGTTTTTCTTCTTTTTCGTTAAAAAAAGTAATTACAAAAGTTCCAGGCAATTGAATTGAAGCGTTTTTGCTGCATTATATAGGGTAAATTCTCAACGATTCCTACAGTCTGAAGTTGGCTAGAATCGTAAAATGAGCTTTCAGACAGTTGGATTGGCTCAAAACTGTCTGAAAGCTTGTTTCTTGTTGCTAACCAACGTCAGACTGTGTCATCGTTGGGAATTCACCCTGTAGATATACTTTGGCACGGGCGACGTCACAAATTGGTATTTTTCCGATCCGTTGTACTTCCTTCAATTTTCTTTCAAGTGAAAAAATCAAGAATATGTCCTCACTATTTTTTCGCAATCTACTAATATATGAAATATTTAAAAAAAATTCATACAAAATCCGAGGGGGAAATAACTCAAGATTTGACTGACGGATTATTATATTTTTTTAGTTTTTATTCTCTAGTAATTATTTATTTCTCATTATTTCAGTTATTTCCTCGGTTATTTTTCAATATTTCACGAGCTATGGACCCGTTATTTCATCAAGTTATTTCCCCCTCGGGAAAATTTAAATTGAGGTGACAATTTAACTAGTGAAACAATATTATTCGTTATTATATCGTACGTTATCGATACAAAGTTCGGGAACGTTTGAAACGATCCCTCTTTCGCGCCATGCTCTCACGTCACTATTCGGCACGACAACCCCGCCATCTGGCGCCGACTGTTGAAACCCACGCCTCACTTCACACTTCGTATCTTCCACTTCTCGCTTTCTATTCGATGATACATGGGATACCTTATCAAAATATTGCTTAGATTCAATCAGAACGTGTTTCTCTCCACTTCTAACTGACTCTATTTACGAATATGCTGGAAAACCTATGGGAATTACTGTCGCCTGGGAGAGACCCAATCGAAATAGCTCACAACGTACCGCGGCACCTGTTTGTCTCGACGGATTCTAAACAGGACGTTCTGTAAATGTTGATGTTTCGTTAGCTTGACGTGGCCCAACATAGAGCCTATCGCGGGTGCGAGGTATTTGATTAATCAATCACCCTTCACGGTTCACGGTTCCCAGGCGACGTGCGGGTACGGGGGTTGAGGGTTCGCCGGCCATTAATTGGCGGTCAAATGCATGACCTCGGACCTATTTTACGGAGCTACAAGTTTATCCCCACGAAACGACCTTTATTTAATAGAGTTTACCAGTTGATACGATTAACGCATGGGCGGAACTCGGGTCACACTGCCTCCGTTTCTGTTACGGGAGAAGCAGCTACTCGACTCAGGAACACTGCTGTACTCACTTAGCAAAGTTAAGATTTAATACAGGCATCTTCCGGATCGATTACAGCACCACCACCTCTGGAAGCGTCGCTATACGTCAAGCTTACACCGCAACCCATAATTCCGGGTTCAAACCCTCGGTCACCTCTCATTCATGTCGCAATTAACCCGATGGGTTTTTAATTGGGGCTTACGGGAAACCGATACTCCACCGTTTTCAAATTCCCGGATAAATATCTCAGCTTCTGATCCCCCGGGTCTTACATCGGTGAAAGTTGCGAATAGCGCAGTCACCGGAAGCATTGGTCGCGGATGACTGGCAATTTTTTGTTTTCTTAATACTGTTTTTAGTTCCGACAAAAACACACCCGTCAAGCCTAATTTCGGAGAAAAAAAAAAAATTGGAATCTCGCCAATTGTCTGGAAGGTAATAGAAAATAACAAAATCTGGTGAAAGTCATTGTTTGGGATAGTAAAGTTATTCAACTTTACAGCTGAAGTTAGAAGAAACTCAAAACTCCCACAATTTTTCAAGTATTTTTAGCTGAAATTTCGCGTGTTCACTCGGCGAAATTATTACGAAGTGCTTTTTTGCATCAAATTGAAAAATACTGCCATTTGAAGAATATAATGACTAACTAGCAAGGCTTAAGAGGCAACAAGCACCTTAAAATTTCACAATAGTCAGAACCACCGAAAATCATTTTTGAGATTTTTGAATGGTTTTCACATGATTTTAGAAAGAATTTTTTTTTTCTGTCTATGATGCACCAAATGAAATATCTATTGTGACCCGAGTTATCATGAAAAGTAACGTATGAAGACAGAAAAACGCTGTTTGATTCTAAAAAATGATGAATATCTGGTACAATTTTTGATCGGATCAACAAGTTCTCTGTTCATTTTGAAAAGGCCTCTTTACTGAATAGTTTGAGACCAGAAAAACT
>JAFFZH010008678.1:0-11076 GCA_018420115.1 Euura saliciscinereae | reverse complement strand
CGAGTTCTTACAAAACTTCGCGAACCTTCGAAAGATTGTGAGACTTCATGGGACTCTGTCAAGTTTCATGAAACTTCGTCCGTTTGTTCCTAGTTCAGAGAGCTCTTAATTACCGAAGTTTGAAGAGGAACGGTCCTAAAACCAGCTTCGTTCAACCCTTGATCTGTGCAGACACGATCTTCTCTCCATAAGTTTTAGTTATAAATCAGTTTACCGCCGCGGTGTAAGCTCTGCGGAATCGCATGGATTTGCATTTTTTGTTCATTCCGTGTTGATAATCTCGTCGACAAAGGTGATAAGAAAATAGAAGCGGGTCTCGGAATACGGATAAACTTGCTTGAGGTATTAGTAATCTGCAGGAAAACGGGACAAATTGGAGTTGTCGTTACACAGATAAACAAGAAGTCACGTAAGTTACTCCCAAACGATTTACTGCGTGAGATTAGTCACGTGACAATGACTAAGAGGCTGCCTCAACGTAGTAGATTAATTGTAACTATTTACCTGCAATGGTCTACCTATATAAAGCTATCAGAATATAATCTAAGGTGTTTCAAGTGGTTAAAAAAATTTCGATATCGCATGGACCCGACGTTTTTATCTATGTATACAATCTCCCAATTAAGAAGTCAAATTATCGTATTTCACACTTCAGTGTGTATGTTATTGTTATATCACCCAAAGAGAGAGCAGTGATTTATTAGGTTGGCAGGTGCGAGTAAATTAATTATAAAATTTTACATGATATTAAAAAAAAAGTATCATCTTAACAAGGAAAAAAGGTCGTAAAAAGTATTTTAATGAAAATTCTTCTCTTTTTTTTCGTCGCATGATTAAATTTCGTGTATTTTAATATAGTAATGAACCTATAACATTTACAATTTAACTCAAGAATGCTATCGGAATTTTAGCGGATGAATGCGGAATTGAATCGTGAGGTATGCCCAAAACGTGCCACTGCGTAGTTCCGAAGGATGTACAGGGTACTTAATCATTTTAACGGCCTAGAAGTTATACGGACCGGGAAACTTGAGAAATTAAGGTTTTGCCATTTTTATTAGTACCCTTTCATCCCGTTTGGTCGAATTTTGAACGAGTTCACTGAATTTTTGTTGTGCAATAGTCCGAAGTGTTGAATTCTAGAAAACGACTATCACACCGTTTTCTTAGAAACGAAAACGACGAAAAAATAAATAGTTGCCCTTTAGCTAGCCTCGGGGGCAATCTAAAATGAAGTCTGACACCTGTCGATACTTGAAACTTTGAATCATTAGACATTTCCATGAAATTTAACGTAGCAATTTGACCAGCTCAAATATCTCATTACTGTTAAAGTTTGAGAAAAAAAAAATTTGATGCTTTTTATAATTCCGTAGAAAAAATACACCGTGCAATTTTGAGATTGGCTCATGGCCATTGAAATGAAACACCCTGTATGTATTTATGCAGTATGAGCTTTCCTATAGTTTATTCGACTATTTTTTGTTTCATAGTAAAATTTTTTAGTGATACCTTCGGCGATGGAGAATCTATGTTCGATGCTCCATGGTTTTATAACGTTATCAGTTTTTTGTTTATAAACCCGCGTTTTTGCCAATGCCAGTAGAATGCACCGTTTTTTTTTTGTCACCCTAGTATCGTCTGGTTTGTAATTAATTCATTACTGGAAAAACTGAATCCAAGGTTTTCGTCAAGCCATATTCATTCCAGTAATACCAAAATCATTTCGCGCGTTCGAATTTTTCTTCACACTGCACCTTGAAATGGTAACAAAAGACGGGAAGAGAAGCTGAAGAGATCAGAGAAAGCGGAAAAAGTTCGGGTGAAGAGGAAAAAAAAGAAAGTCAATAAGAGAAAAAAAAAAGAACAAAATCGTGGTAAGTTATCGCGAGGAAGGACCGTGGTGGCACAAGACGAAAAGCGAAGAAGGTTACAGCTGGTAAAGAATAAGATGAGATTTATTGACGTTGCTCCTTATCCAATTGTTCCACTTCTTCTGTTTCTACGAAATCTTTCCTTATTTCCGATATACTATAAATAATTTTTTGTGAAAGGAAAAACGATTTTTTATCAGTTTTTTTTTTTCATCTGGTAAAACTGGTGCGTGAGAGGGTTCTGATGTCATAACGAAGACGACGAGGAGGAAGGTATAGATGAAAAGATTTATTCACACATATACATGGATCTCGAATAGTATTTTCTTTTTTTTTTCTCTCTCTCTCGTTATGTCCAGACAATTTGAAAAAAAAATACTGACAGAAGTGGAAAAAGGTGTGCTTTCAAGTGAGACAATTTTCCTTCCACAGTTCATGAGTGCTCAAATGATGATATAGCATCGCTTTATAGAATGGCCGGTTCGGAAACTTGAAGTTGGGCATTAATATAGATTGTTGATATATTGCTGGTGCCCGACGGCGCGACTGAGCGAGAGAGTTATATGAGAATGCGAGTTAAAGCCCTAGGGCGAAAAGTGGGTAACAGTAACTCCACAGGCATCTGGAATTCAACCGTATTTTCTATAACCACCTAACTATACAAAAATGAAATTGTATATTGAATAACCGTAGACTACGACGAATCGTATATAGATGGTCAATAAATTAATAATTGACAATCAAATCCACCTAAAAATCAATAATTCTGTTCGATTTCGGTGATAAATTGATTCGTTGGAATACACCAACAGCTGTGGCGATATAATAATAATGACAAATAAACGTAGTATTGCATCAAAGTATGGAATACATAAAATAGTAAAGACGATAAAAAACGAACATTGCGTTATGTCAGCTAGCTATTCAAACATTGATTCTATAGTTGTTTGCGTATATTTCTCGCAGATTGGAAAAAGCAAGGGTGAGTCGGACAGTGGTTTTAACTCTGATCGATTCAACCGAATGATATTTGCACTAATTAATGCGATTACACGGCGGTAAAGCCGGTACAGACCATAATCGAAAAAGATTATCTCCGCGAATTCCCCCTTTGTCGTGGTCGTTTGGTAGTGTGAGGGGGACACGAAACAACGAACGTTACAAATATACCAAACACAACGGGAGGTAAAACAAAGCTACGATATACTCAAACATGCAACGGACCCAACGCGGTGAGAAATTTCATTATCAGATTAGGGGATCGCGTACGTTCTCCATCCCTATCTATACGTACTGCGAACGAGACCGTTTATCAGCATGCTGAAACTTATCTACAGCAACGAACGTATTTACGTACGTATATCTGTCACCCCAGGCGCAAACATAATTTGATCAAACTAGAGGTATCATTTCATAGAATTCCACCTGATACGGTGGAACCTCACCTATTTAACCAACTCAGGGGCAGAGACTCAGCTAGTCGACCAAAATAGAGGCCCCCCCCACGCGGTGCGCACAAGGATGCGCGAAATGGTGCGCGCGCAATGCATCGTGTGAACACAGTCAAAGTGGGCCTGCCAATACCCGATGGTGGGGATTGAGAGGGTCGAACAGATGAGGTGAAGCTCAGTTCAATCTGTTCAACTTCATCTCATCTGTTTGATCATCTCAATCCCCACCATCGGGTATTGGCAGGCCCACTTTGACTGTGGTCACACGATGCATTGCGCGCGCACCATTTCGCGCATCCTTCTGCGCACCAGCTGCGTGGCGCTGCGACTGGGGAGATGGAGCCAATATTTTGGTCGAAAATAGGTAGTTTTCGCGCCACGCAGATGGTGCGCACAAGGATGCATCATCTGATTCAGTAAAACCTCACCTATTTAACCAACTCAGAGGCAGAGGCTCAGCTATTCGACCAAAATAGAGGCCCCCCGCTCCCAGTTCTAGTGCCACACAGATAGTGCGCAGAAGGATGCGCGAAATGGTGCGCGCGCAATGCATCGTGTGAACACAGTCAAAGTGGGCCTGCCAATACCCGATGGTGGGGATTGAGAGGGTCGAACAGATGAGCTGAAGCTCAGTTCAATCTGTTCAACTTCATCTCATCTGTTTGATCATCTCAATCCCCACCATCGGGTATTGGCAGGCCCACTTTGACTGTGGTCACACGATGCATTGCGAGCGCACCATTTCGCGCCTCTTTGTGCGCACCAGCTGTGTGGCGCTAGAACTGGGAGAGGGGGGCTTCTATTTTGGTCGAATAGCTGAGTCCCTGCCCCTGAGTTGGTTAAATAGGTGAGGTTCGACTGAATCAGATGATGCATCCTTGTGCGCACCAGCTGCGTAGCGCCAAGCAGCTGGTGCGCAGAAGGATGCGCGAGAGGACGCGCGCGCAATTCATCGTGGGACCAGAGTCAAAGTGGGCCTGCCAATGCCCGGTGGTAGGAATTAAGGGGGTCGAATAGATGAGGTGAAGCTTAATTGAACAACCGAGTTCGCCGAAAGTCGAATAGACTGAGTGCTACTGTATTGTTATTCTGCGAACTCGGTTGTTCAATTAAGCTTCACCTCATCTATTCGATCCCATTAATCCCCACCATCGGGCATTGTCAGGCCGACTTTGACTGTGGTCCCACGATGAATTGCGCGCGCATCATCTCGCGCACCCTTGTGCGCACCATCTGCGTGACGCTAGAACTAGCGAGTGGGGGCCTCCTATGTACGCCAAGTAGCTGAAATGGCCCTGCCTTAAATTCTGACTGATTGTTAATGAATGTATTTAATGCAATTCCAATCATGGCAATCAAAAATCAAAGATGCAATATTCCCAGTTGTGTTAGTGACGCAATCACGACGATTGAAATAATTGTGAACGTTTATAATATTCGCTTTTCGTTCGATAAATCCGATGACCTAATACACTAAATAGAATACGATGGGCAGAAGGCAGTAAAAAATCTAACAACACTCACCGGAAGAGTAAAAATCCTAATCCAGTGACAGCGGCTCGTCTGACGTCGTCGTTTACGTCGGAAACCTAAAAACCAGAAAGGTCACCCAATAAACTTACAAATAAATGTAAAGCTTGAAAAAAAAACAACCAATATCAATAGCTTTGAACTGTACTAAGTATTGTCAACCGTCATAATACTTGACAAAAAAAGGATATACCATTGATTCTGAAAAATTTTCGGTGTAGGAATCTCCTCCAAAGGTGTGAAAAAGTTAAAAAGTTACTCCAAGAGTATTTTTCTTTATATATTTCATCACGTCTTCTTTTTATCTACTGAAAATCTTAGCGGTGGCGTGATTACACCTGACGGCTGAATTGAAACTACTGCAAGCAGGCCAGTCCTGATACATGTGGGCTTCTCACGTCTGACACGAATAAGTCAGGTGAAGATAGTCAGATGGCACAACAGACGCGGAAAGTAAACTAGAGGGCGCTGACGGCAGCATCATGCGGATTCAAAATCAACTTCATGTCGACCAACTCGAAATCCCAATTTATTTGAATCCAACTCTCCTTTTACAGCTACTTTTTTACTTTACCATGTGTCTTCCACTTTCTATCTCTTGCATCTATCCTCATCCATCTATCTTCCATTAGGTAACATACCTCCGAGTTCTATTTTCTACCGTCTATCTGTTACCATCTATCTCCCACTTTCCATCATTATCAGTTCCCCCCTTTTTTCTATTTTTAGTGATCGTAAAGAAAACCTGAACTCACCGCAACATGTAAAAGCTTCCTTATAGCTTGGTTGTTTCCTGTACCGCAGTAGGCCATAGCCAGGGTGTACATTCCACTTCTGCGAAGAATCGGATCCTTATCAGCGCTCAACGACGCTACCAATGGGTCAGCTTCCTCGAGTCTTCCATACATGGTAAAGGCTATACCAACAGCTAGACCACGCAGAATTTTTTCATGCTGAGTTTCTTGAGCGTACTGAAATTGTTAAAACAAAGAAAAACGACTCAATCATTTTTTTCATATCCATTTAATGTTTCGTCATAAAATGAGACTGGAGGGAAAAAAAAAATTGTCCGGGAGGACGGTGACGCCGTCTGCTCGTCCCTAGTGACCGCTGAGGTCCACCTAAGCTGCTATAAGTATGTATAATAAAAGCGGACGTTCCGGGTCACAAGTCGTCGAAATTCAACCGAGCAAGGAGGGAAGTAAGCTCAAAAGCCCCTTACGCCAAAGCCGGACACATATTACGGCCATGGGCGATTGTTTCCGAACCCTATGCAATTTTTGTTACATTTCACGGTGCACAATACCTTTGTCGCAGCTTTTTCGAGTCACCGTTTGTGAAAAAATATTGGCTTACTTGAAATCAGATTAACAGGTATTAAATTGAAAAAAATCCGTGAGTCGGATGCCGGATGAGTACGGATAACCAATAGATATAGTATCGATTGAAAGCGTTTGTTAACAAGCCCTCAAGCTTTTGTACAGCCCATTGTATGTACCTTCATGCAGAATGCCTCGTTGCCTCGTTACAGCGTTATTTAGCAATAATTCAGAACCTATTCTGCTCTAGTGTCGTAAATGTGTAGGTAAAGGTAGTTACCTCCTACGTATAGTACTACATGTGCAAATTTGCATGTACGTACTCAGAATCTACATACGCGTATACGAGTATGTATTACATTGATAAAGAGGTTCTCTTCCTCCTTTCACCTCTCGTTTCCCTAGAGTATTATAGAAAACCGATAAATCGATGAATTTTCCTTGCCTCTTCCGCGTACACCCACCCACGGTGACTATACGATATATGAATGCCACCTATGTGATGGTACATTCGAGGTATTGGACTGCGGCCAGAAAGGACTTTATGGATATATAGGTGGTAGGAAATCCTCATTATTCCTGAATAGTGGAATCCGAATCCCGCTCTACGAGCTCAAAATCAGTTTCTGACCCAATGATGAAACGTTGCTCACTTTTTTTTTTGCTTTATATCTTTAAAATCGTTTTCACACTTCAAAAAAATTGCAGGTCTCAAAGATTCCTACCACCCTTTTCAAATTATTTCAGAGACCAGAACAGAGAAGATAACTTCTTCAGCAGATCATCACGTTTCGAGGTCTAGAGAATTACCTTCAACCATTTTCAGAACGACTTCTGTGTGTTTGAGAGCTATTTGTTTTGTTCAAAATCCGAAATGACGAGTCCAATTCTATGCTGACTAAAAATCAAATTATGATCCAATTTCGATGAGAATTACGTTACATGAACATTTCTTTATACGGATTTGACTTTTGGTTAAATTTTTGTATATCTCTATCTAATTCTAGTTTTAATGTCATCGACAAAAGGTGAAGGTGAAACGGGACAAAATATACATTTCACGCGTTTAAGGTGCGTCTTAGTCGCGACGGAATGAGGAGAACGAGGTACAGGGGTGGAATAATGAAAGAAGTAAATAATAATAATAATAACGGAGCGGGAAAAATGTGAATAAGAAGAAGAAATTGAGAACGAAAAAATGGAGAAGATAAAAGAATTCAATGTAGAATGTTCCAACGGTCGGTCCATTTGTCAGGGACATTTTCGAAATCTTGAATGGCTGAGAAGCACCAACGATTATAGAAGATGAATCAAATTCATCATGTTGAATTTTTCCACCCTGCTCAATTCGATCATGAAGTGGGTTTTGGAAAGTATGAATTTGCTTTTGAAAATACCAAATTACATATCAAGCCAGAGGGGCTAATTGACAACAACAAAAATCCATAACATATCCTGGATTTCTAGGATCTAAAACATAGTTTTTTCCTAACTGATCATCAACTGCAAAATAATGAAAAAAAAAATGCATAAGTACGAGAAGAAAGGTAGTTAATTGTTCCCTTCTTATCACAATTGGATAAATAATGCGAGGTAGGCGTTTTTTTTTTCGTATATATATATATATGTATAAGAAAAAGTGAATCGACAAAACGATCATTGGAAACGATTACGCGTCTTATCTTACGACTTTACGGATTATTAGACACGATCAACGATACGTAACAGTATTATGTTCATCTACCCTCAGTATGAGATATATTGTAGTGTCAAAATTTCAAGTAAAAGTGGTGCAGTTTCTTTTTTTTCAACAATCTTTTACCCAGTTAGAAGATCACACGCAAAAATATGTACAATGAGTCATCAATATGAAATTTTTCTTAGAAACTAGAACGCGGTGGCCACTATAATCGAAGAATTAAAATTAAAAAATTCCTGACTTTTCTCTGACTGCTACTATTTTGCCACTATTCCCATTCATCAAGATTTCCGCACGAGGCAGAGAAAAAAATCGCTGGGAATCTTTTATTCTGGCTTGCTTTGTACCACCATAAAATTCCTTGACTTTTCCCCGGCCCATTTTTCGGATTTTCTGACTTTTTCCTGACCATCAGGTTTTCCCTGACCAATGACCATCAGGTCAGACGATGTTTCAATTTCATTTCGATTGGAAAATACGACATGGGTCTGATTCGACGAAGCGAAAAGGTCATTCCAGGGTTCTGCCCAGCTTAGACTTAGAACGGATGTAAAAGAAGAACAGAGTGCAGATTATCCCTTGGCTCACTCATGCAATAATAGGTAGCTGGTTGGTAGATATTGTGATCGACCGTTCAAAATAAATTCGTTACGTTCTCAGTATTCTCCCGAATGTTCTAATTAGAACACAATCAAAGTAGAAATACTCAACGCCTCCAATGTTTCAATCGGCCCTGATAAAAACCGGTAGCAGATGACGAAAGACACAGCTTTCAATCCAATCCATGTACCTACAACCATTCTTCATCAATCGTAATGATAGGTGAAGCCCAGAAATTTATACAAGTGAAGTTTATATACGCGGGGTCCTGTCCCGTCTCAAACACTTGAGGACAGCGCTAAATCAGCGATTACTGTCAGTATTTGTCACGACCGGTAGGCAAATTAGACTGACGCAGCCTATTGAATGTTTTTTTTTCGCACGAATCGAACCAATCGTATGTTATGAATCGTATTGCGGGTAGGAACATTTCGGCGAAGCCACTTGTACAGTTTCTGAAGTACGGCTAGTCTAGATTGTATAACGAGAGACGTCTATTTTCATAGGACCAGCTGCCGATACATACTCGAATAGTGTAAATCACCAGTATACCGTACTCTAGTATACTCGATTCGTCGATATATACCAATATCGGTACTCCAACTCAGCACACTCTAGATCACCTACAGATACTCGATATCCCTACTCGAAATCACCATCATCATATCAATTCGCGAATCTGTCAGTATGTGATCGATTCTAGTCTTACGAGACAAAGTAGACGAACGGGAAAAACATTTACGGACTTGACGTTGATACTGATCAGAGGTGGTGATCATATCCCTGAATGTAACAATAATTGTAGGAAAATGAAGGAAGAATTGATGCAAAATTGGTTCAATGCAAATTCTGATGTGAATGCCACAATCAAGTCTTTCACGTCAGAACTTGATGTGATCAAAACTTCGCGAAAACTATTCTTTGTCGGAGTGAATTACTCTTGACCCAAGAAATTACCGGAACCAGTTCTTTTGCACAGATTATTGTACATTTTTGGCTAGACATTCTCTGGTCACTCATTTTGAGAGCCTCTCCCATTTTCGACACATGAAACGAGCCATCTTTTCGAATTTGTTCTCTCGTGGATACATCATTCAATTCATTTCGTTATCTTTCTGGAATATTGTCTTGTCATCTTTACTTCGTGTTGTGTGACAGTTTGAGTGAGATGAAGAGAAAAAAAATATTCTTCTCATTTCGACACACCCTAATCTAGATGGTGGTCACCCACCTACTTTCAGCTGATTCACAAGCGTCAATATTTCCGAAGAAGTTTTTGAACAAAAGATTGAAAAAAACATCTACGTAACTGATGCGATATCACGCAATTCGCACTCTGTGTTAAGGAGGGCGACAGAAACACCGAAAAATAATCCGTACAGCGATCACGTATTGTCAAACAACTCATAGATACTATCTGATCTTCGTGTAAGTATCGAGTGATTATTAGAGTGATCGCTCAGCCTTGAGAATTCATTCACAAACAATAAAACATCGCTGAAAAGCGTAGTACTTTGAAGATATCTGAGTTTGGCTTGTCGCGTCATCGTCTACTACGAAACAGCTATTGTATTGACGTAACAAATGGTTTCTAGAACAAACACGATAACGATCGGAAATTCCACGAACCCTACGTTCATCATTTGTAAATAAGGCTGAAAGTATTAAAAATACACTTTCTCAGTGCCGGAAGGTGAATTATTCCGAGGCTCATCCGCAAATCCTTTCTTCGGACGCGACTTTCGGGTGAAATTTAAGCCAGATCGACTCACCCGAAATCTTGGATGCAAGTAATCCTCACACACAAGCACATGGACAGGTTTTCCAATACGGATTCAAACTCTTCTCTAGATGACAGAATTTGGTACCGGATGCGTACAAACAGCTAAATTTCATGAAATTTGACGCAAGTTTCGAAGAAATCAAAAAGCAAAGATTGCCGGCTTTAATCGTAGCTCGCCATCAATGTCAATCATTCAATAGACGTGACTCGAAATACACGAGTCAATTAAATGATAAAAATCAAAATCAGACTATCAGCTTCAATATAAAAGCTTTTGAAATAATCCGAGTTGCTATTAGACTGTGAATTACTGTCGCAACGTATTAACACAATGAAGCTATTCTTATTCCTGGCTGTAGCCATTCTTGGTTCAGGTAGGAAAGAAGATCACTGAGCCCATTTTCCTGGCCCTAATATCAAAAGTAACCAAGAAATTTTCTAACTGTGTTCTTCTCATCGCTTTCAGCCAAAGCTGGAAAGGTGATAGACCCGGAGCACAACTATATCTACATTCCCGACGACGAAGGAAATGAATACCTCGTAGATCTACTAGAAGAAGGTGAAGACTTGACTGGCTACACTACAGGCTCAGCTGTTCTTTCTCGCAACGTCGACACCATAACATTCAACCTCTTCACCAAGTAATTATTACATAATCTCAGTTAAATGAACCCGAGGAACTATAGTGAAATGAGATGATCCGAATAACAGCTCAAACGTTGTCTTGGACGTTTCTACAGCTGGGTTTGCCTCATCCTTCAGAATCTATGAAAAAGAGAGACATAACGTCTGATCCACATGATGAGGGAGTCCGTTGGAA
>JAFFZH010008670.1:0-10134 GCA_018420115.1 Euura saliciscinereae | reverse complement strand
TAATAATAATAAAAGTAATAATGATAATAATGCATTGTTATAACTATTATTATTCCGAATTATTTCCGTTTGAATTCCCGCTCAGCTGTCATAGCGCTGAACAAGGAACGGCGGTTCGTGAAACGCAGGACCGCGAGACGAAGGTTGACAACAACTGTGAGCTTGGTTCCCGTTGCGCCCGCCGGCGAAAAAGGAGCGCTGACCGGCCCGACACGCAACGCGAAACGATCCAACATGGATGCTTTATACCGAGAATTTCAGTCTTTTTCTGGAAACAATTCTCAGGCTTTATCGTTGAGTGAAATGAACAAGTTTTGCGATATATGTGAGTGGAATTATATTCCTGAGGGCGCTTGATAGTTCGTTTCCACCCTTGTGATGTGTAGTCGGTGATATCAGTGAAAACAAGTGACGGTCCCACGCTTCGCGACACAAAAATAGTACATTGTGTATCAAGGGCGCAAAACACTATTTTTCGAGTGTGAAATTTGCAGTACGAGCCGAAGGCGAGTGTACTGCAATCACACTCGCCAAAATAGCGTTGCGCCCGTGTTGCACACGATTTTTTTCTCATCACCTGGTCTGCAAAAATGCCTCTTTTCAGACCGAGTGAGCGGGCGCAAGATGGCACTTTGCGCCCGAGGGCAGGAAAATAGTCCCTTGGCCCGCTTTTAGCGGGCGCAAAGGACTTTTCCGCCCGAGGGCCGAAAAGATCTGTTTTGCGCCCGCTCAAGAGGTATGAAAAGTGGCATTTTGCGACCGGGTGTGAGAAAACCCTTATTTTACTCGATTTTGGTGAGATACACGTTCATGCCAGCTACCAATTTAATACAAATCGTCTAGGGAACCCATTAAACACCCCCCCGTTCATATCAGGCTTCATCATTTTTTAAATACGGAAATACTGAGTCCAGCATGCCCTTAACATAAACTATACAGTGGATGAAAAAGACTGTGACTCGTCAATTAAACGGAAATGCCAGTAAGCATTTTTTCTAGGGTGGGCGACTTTGCCTCACCCTTTCGGCTTTGCATCGTTTTCAGTGAAACCACGTTGCATATAGTGTTATCTCACTCACCTTGACGTGAAAATGTCGTTGCGTCACATTTTTTTTTTGAGCTGGCCGTTCAGTCATGCCAACTCGTACTGCGCACTCACCTCCACCTCGTGCAGTCACCCTCATAACCTTCGTCAAATCTCAGCTTTCTCGCACTTGTATCACAATATACTATTTCACAATTCTGATATACATCAATTGCTCTGATAATTATGGTCGGTTATTGGAGGTGTCATCGAGTGAAAATATATCAGTAAATAATTCGCCATTGTTACAACATAATGACGATAGAGTACCAACAAGTTCATAAGACATGGTTGGAACACGTGAAACACAAAAATGTACGATCAGGGTTTTCTGAGGCAATTTTTTTTTCTTGATCAGCCAAACAAACATTTTAGTCCACCCTTATGCAAGGGGGAAATAATATAAATGGCGGAAACCGTATGAAAACACTCACCCACATATAATAAATGACCCCCATACCGTGCAGTGTGTTGAAACCTCCGGCCCTATAGCTATGGCAGTTAAGGATAGATAATATAAGTATATTAGCATTGAAAATGCTTCTATTTTGAGGTATTTAGAAAGTGTAGGTGGTGGGTATGGGTGTCCGATCGGCAGATTTAACATTTTGAGCAACAGATGTCTCCCTATAGTAAAAAGTTCGTGTCACGCCCGAACGCGGCTGATGGTCGATGTTTGCGTTGCTTATTGTGGTCGTTTTATTCGCGTTGCGATTGGCTGCGCGGGTCGACTGTGGTCTGAGGTGAGCCGAGAGCTGAACTGTCACTGCAACCCTAAGGCTGAACTGTCAGAACTGTCACTGCGAACCTGACCTAACCGATCGGAGAAATAATCTGCGATGTGATAAAGAGAACCCAAGCCGCGACGAATGAACTGCGATGCTTGAAAGAGACTGCGATTGAAATCTGCGATGGTAAAAACTGCGACTCTGATGATGAAACTGTAAAAAAATTCACTCCTAATAAATCTAACCTGACAACTGCGACGCTGATGATGAAACTGCATAAAATTAACTTCTAATAAATCTAACCTGACCTAACCTGACCCAACCGATGGCGAAAATCCCGGCGAAAATACCGCCAGCTGTCAAAACTGAGTCTGAAGTGAACCGAGAACTGTCAGAGCTTCTTTCAGAATGATATGATTCAGTCAGCTGAGAACTGTCAGCACTTGGGCGATGCAACTTCAAAAGATGAACATTAACCATGCAGCACAGATAAATAACGCATAGCTGTCAGAGCTAGAACCGTCAAGATATCTGAGACTGACGGTTCTCATAGTGTGAACTATGTTAAAGATATTTTATGTTCAGGATGGAACTGATCTATTCCTTCTCGTGTTAGTGATAGGGATTGTTGAGGAACGGTAGATTTAAACGATTCAATGGCAGTTGCGCTGTATTTCAACAATTAATAAATAACTTTACAAACAATGGAAATTTCTTTCAACCTTATTACAAACGAATAGACAATTATTTTATTGAACGTATATTATCGTTTCGGCCGTATAGCGGGACACGTCTGTCCGCTAAATACGTATCGTAACTACTGACTCTGTTTATCTTTCTAATCCTTATTCTCATCATTCATCCTTCTCATATATCACATTCACTCTCTCTCATTCGAGGTACCTCTCAATATTCATGCTCACTCGTTCCGCATACACACTCATTCCGCATACATACTCATTCCGCATACATACTTATTCCGTTTGCCTTTAACATTCGGCCATCCTACTCAGTGCTCGTCCTCGTGCACTTTATTGTTTTACACGTAATCCGCGAATCGTGGGGGAGGTTTACGCGTTCGTTGTGGTCGCTGATCGATAGTAGTTTCGTCGGTTGAGGTGGAGGGAATGTCCTCGTGTTCGGATTGAACTTCTCCTGAGGGGACCTGGTCATCGTGTTCGTGGATTTCCGGATCATCTTCAGGTAGCTCAGTCTCTTCACTCGCTTCTGAGGGAGCGTGATCGTCGTCTGTTTCGTATTGGGGGCGCCAAAGTTTCAATTGGCTAGCATGCGCCGTGGCGGCATATGTTCGTCGATGCTGATTTTCGTGTAGATCTGCGACTCGATATGTATCACTAGGTAAGACCTGAGTGATTACTAGTGGTCCACGATACTTGGGTTGGAACTTCGTTGATTCGCCGGTGGCGACTGCTCCAACTTTCATAAATACTATGTCTCCTACGTTGAATGCAGAGTACTTCGCGCGGTGGCTATCGTATCTCGCCTTGTATCGAGCTTGCTCTTCCGCGATATGTTCTCTGGCTTCTTCCTGGAGTATCTCCCGTGGGGTATATCTTGACTCTTCGTCCACGGTGAGGGTACGTAATTCGCCTTCGTCGTGTCTCGGTGTGTACCCGTATATTAATTCGAATGGGCTTTTGCCCGTCGTTGCGTTGCGCGACTCGTTTAGGTCTCGTTGCACGAATTTTAACTTGGAGTCCCAGTCCCGACCTTCGTCTTCCTCTATGCTTGCTAGAAGAGCTGGTATCAGAGTCGCGTTTACTCTTTCGATCATCCCGTTTGCCTGTGGATGTCGCGGTGAGTTCAGGGTATGACGTATGCCGTGGCGTCGGCAGAACGTCTCGAACCGTTTCGACGTAAAGCTGGTTCCTCGATCGGAGATCAGTCGAATGGCAGCCCCGTATGTCAGCACGAAATCGTCCAGTCTTTTCACTACATTTGTCGCCTTGGTGTCTCGCACTGGTGGAGCGTCACAAATCGTGTTAAATTGTCGATAATAGCGAAAATATGTTTGTTCTTTCGTCTAGACGTTATCAAGGGTCCAAGATGATCGATGTGTATGACAGCGAACGGTCTTCTCCCTGGAGGAATCGGATGCAACTCGCCTGCTTGCTTGCCGGTTTTCGTCTTCGTCAGTATGCAGTGCAGACAAGATCGAACATGTACCTTCACATATCGTCGTATTCCGGGGAAATAGTAGAACTCGGTTAGTTTCGCGATCGTTCTTTCTACTCCGGGATGTCCACGTAGGTCGTGGAAACGTATCACGAGCGCTTTGCGCAACACTTTTGGCACTACGTATTTAAGGTTCTCGTTTACGCGTTTGTAGAGAATTCCTTCGCGGCACTCGTATTCGCGCACTTCACTTATCTCGTGATTAGTTCGCGCACTCGGGGGTTTACATATGATCTCTCTTTTGCGTTTGAGCTCTTCGTCTCCATACTGATACATTATGATCTCATCAGATTCACTCAGTACAGTAAAGATTCCACACATACTATCCATTCCAGATTCACTCTCAGCCTGCTCTACCGGCGCTCGACTTAACGCGTCTACATGCGCTAGCTTCGTACCTGACCTGTGCATCACCTCAAATTCGTACTCACTTAGTATATCTGACCACCGTGCTACTTGGGGGTTTTTTTGGTTTGTATTTATTCAGGTATAACATTGCTTGACAATCTGTAACCACCGTAAACGAAATATTTAATCACAAATTACGTAGTCGGTCTACTGCCCATATTATCGCTAACAATTCGAGTTTGCTCGAATGGTAGTTCTTCTCTGTATCGCTAGTTCTGCGGCTGATCGCATAAACTAGGTGCAGTTGAGAATCTTTGCCTCGTTGCAAAAGCATTGCTCCTAAACCCTTCGCACTCGCATCTGTGTGAAGTTCAGTTGGGTTTTTCGCGTTGAACGGTTGCAAACTAGGTTTACTGGTCAATGCAGATTTCAATTTGTCTACCGCTTCGTTTTCCGCTTTTCCCCATACAAAGGGGTGATCGTTTCTAAGGAGGGCATGTAACGGTTCCGCTATTTGTGCGAATTTAGGCACAAATCTCCGAAAGAAGCTGGTCAAACCTAAGAATCGTCGTACCGTATGTACATCTGTAGGTGTTGGAAAATCAAGGATGGCTTTTACTTTACGCGTGCCCGGTTCAATACCGTCCTTAGAGATTTCGAAGCCTAAATAGCTTACTTTTTCTTTCAAAAATTGGCATTTTGATAGTTTAATCGTTAGTCCTGCCTTGCGTAACGCTTCTAATACAGCAATTAGTCGTTCTCTGAGGTCGACCCAATCCTTACCCGGGATGAAAATATCGTCTAAATAGAACAATACTACTGTGGTGATTCGTTAATAAAGCATTACGAATATCAAGTAGAATTATTTATTTAGACCAGAAACATTTTCGTTACAAAACCGGCACGCTTAGCGTCCATGCCGCCACAGCCTTCTAGCGCTCTACAGTCTAGCCAACTCTTAATAATGTAGGGAACTAAACTTATTCTCTAGGGGCAGGGGTGCCACAGTTCGGCCGTCCTGCTAATTCGACGTCCTCGGCGCCAAATACAAATTACCTTCAATACAATCCTTATTTAAATCCAATATTACAAACATTCCAACTCATATAACACATTACAAAAATCTTACTTTACCAACACAAAAGCTTATTTTTCACTTCGAGACCGTGTTACAGGGCCAGTATAATCCTTGGCGGTAGGTATAGCTGAGTATCGTCGTTGGCTTTGAGATTCACCTCCTATGTCTTCCACAACATACCTATCATTACCAAGGACTTTAGTGATCTCATAAGGTCCTCGATGCTTTGAAACTAATTTACGACTCTCGCCAGTTGACGGAGCTTCAGCTCTGACTAGAACCAAGTCGCCAACTTGATAGTCTCGGGCAGGCTTTCACTTTTTATTAAATTGCTCACTAAGCGTAGCACGGTTCTCTTCAAGTAATTCTGCCACATCTCTACCTTCCTCCTCAGTGCCAAATTGTGAATTTATTTCTCGAATCTCGCGAGTCAGGGGTGATTCATAAATCCCATTCGGCTTATAATTGAACACAATGTCAAAAGAAGCTCGACGCGTGACTCTATGTACACTACTGTTTATTGCAAACTGTATTTTATACAAGCGGTCGTCCCAATCGTCAGAGTCTCTGTTATGCGTTGATGTTGCAAGACAACTCAGTATGACGCTGTTGATACGTTCAACTTGACCATTTGCACGCGGAGTCCCTGAAGCGATCTTTACATGTTCAATGTCCAACTTTTCACAGAAGCTTCCGAACAAACCCGATGTGAAGGCAGTGCCTCTATCTGAAATGATTCGCTCTGGCTTCCCATAATGGGCCATGAACTCTCGCACAAACTGTACGCTTAACTCTGCTCCTGCGTCTTCTACAGCTGTTAAAACTACGTACTTACTAAATCCACAGACTATTGCGATGACGTGTTTTCTGTATTCTCTAGTAGTAATGAGGGGACCCAAATGATCCACATGGATAACTTGAAACGGTGTAGTACCTTTATCAAGAGGGTGCAAGTACCCTGGTTTCTTTCCACTTGGTAATTTATGATACAGACGATTCACACACCGATTAACATACTGTGTCACAAACTCTCGCATTTTTGGGAAATAATAATTCTCCTTGACCTTAGCCAATGTCTTTTCTATTCCGAGATGAGCCAGAGATTGGTGAGCTTCAGAAACAACTTGAAAATATAAATCTTCAGGTACGTATAGTCTCCACTTTCCCTTGGATACTCGATAGACACGTGCATTGCACATAGTGAAATCTCTATGAGTTTCTTGGTCACCAGCCTCTAACTTATCACGTACGCTCATGATAGTCGGATCTCCTCTTTGCATTGCTGCGATCCAATCAGTTGTGATACTGATACCCAACACTGGCAAACCCACAAGTTCCTTTTCTTCACCTGGATTAACCGGGTTACGACTTAGCGCATCGGCTACCTGGTTCTGTATTCCATTTTGGTGCTCAATCGTGTAAGTGAATTCCGATAGGCGGACGAACCAACGACCTATCCTTGGGTTTAGATCTCGCTTCTTTTCTAAATGTTTCAAACTGTTACAGTCTGTTCGAATCACAAAGTCGATTCCAAGCAGGTATACCCTGAACTTCTCCAAAGCTTCAACAATTGCTAGAGCTTCGAGTTCATAAGAGTCATATCGAGATTCCTCAGGGGTAGTTTTGCGGCTGTAATAACCAATAGGATGCCATTTACCGACTTTTGATTTTTGCAAGGCAACCGCGCCCAACCCAATACAACTTGCGTCTGTATGGACCTCGGTGGGTGCCTCCGGGTCGTACACTGCTAAAACCGGTTTTGACACTAATCTTCTTTTGATTTCGGCAACAGCGTCTATTTGCTCTTCATACCATTTAAACTCAGCATCTTTAGCTAGCAAGTCGGTCAATGGTCTCGCTATTGACGCAAACCCCTTTACAAACCGTCTAAAATAATTTGCTAAGCCTAAGAAGCTTCTAATATCTCTAACGTCTTGGAGTTCTGGAAAGTCTTCAATACTTTTTAACTTACGACTACCTGGTTCAATTCCCTTTTCTGAGATTTCAAAACCCAGGTATTCAATTTTTTTCCTAAAGAAATGACACTTTTCAAGTTTTAATGTTAAACCTGCTGATCTGAAAACTTCGAGAACCTGTCTCAGTTTTCGGAGCCCATCTTCTGGGGAATCACACGGGATGATCACGTCGTCCAAGTATGCCATAGCTACCGTATAAGACAAACTACCAAGGACTACGTTCATTAGTCTTTGAAACACGGAGGGTGCATTGCACAGGCCAAATGGCATTCGTTTGAATTGATAATGCCCATCAGGCGTTACAAATGCAGTCTTGTCCCTCGACTTTTCTTCTACTGGTACTTGATAATACCCACTAGAAAGATCCAAGCTAATAAAATACTTTGACCCCGTAACCGGTCGAGTTGATCATCCACGCGTGGTAGAGGATACTTATCTTTTATAGTTAACCTGTTGAGAGCTCGGTAATCCACACACATGCGGATTTCCTCATTGCTCTTCCGCACTAGTAGTATAGGGCTAGCGAAAGGCGATACGCTGTCCTCTATGATGTCCGCTGCTTTCAGGTTGTCGACCATATCCCTCAGTTGTTGTCGTTCATGGTATGACAAACGGTATGACCTGTAGTATACCGGTTTGTCACTTTGAAGCTCAATCTTCATTTCCGCTCGGTTTGTTTTGCCAAGCTGATGCACGTCACGAGCTACCAGATCTTTGTACTCGTTCAGTAGTTCGACTAGCTGCTCCGATTCCTGGCCTGTTAGGTCAGTGTCAATCTCCTCCAGGGTCGCCGGTTGCTCGTTCACGTTCTGCTGATATTCTCGTTCCTCACAGACCTCGCCTCGGGTCAACGTTTGCCCAGGTTTAATTTTTATCTCTCGTTCAGTCACGTTCAATACTGGTACAACAGTACGCCCCTCGTCATCGGTGCAGACAATACATCTGGGTACGATAGGACCATCTTGTCGTAACCCTCCCTCGATGCAGAGCTCTTGGTTTCGCAAATCGCCAGCTACAACAATGTGACCAAGGTAATTAGGTGGTATTACCTGCGCCTCACTTGCCCAAAGTGTAGTTCGCCCTGTTTCTATTGGTGGCTCTCGGACCAGTTCCTCAAGATTGTATGCGATGCGCAGCTCGTTGTTAGTACTCAGTATCAGCACGTTGGGGTGCTCTGTATAAGGGTGTCCGATCAAGAGCGGGATGCCCTGACTTTTCTCCGGGACCACATGTACTTCAGTTCTAACCTCTACTCCGTCGATACTGATGTTCGCTGTTAGAATTCCCACGGGCTGTACTACTCCTTCTCCGTAGCCTACGAAAGGTTGAAGTTGTGCCTCATAGTACGATAGACCCAATTCATTAGCAACGTCCTGTCGCAGAGTTGACCACACTGCTCCCAAGATCTACGTAGCATTTTAACGGTTGACCATTGATTGAAGCGTCTTTAAAATATTTGACGTGTGTATTACCACCGACGTGTAACACAGGTTTCTTCTGTGTACTACCACCTGCTGATGCTGCTTCCGAAGGTTCTTGTTTTACACTCACGCTCGAGTTCGTACTCGATCCTAGACAATTTCTGGAGTAGTGCCCTTTCTTAGCGCACTTAAAGCACTGTACATCCTTTGTCAGGGGACATTCCCTTGCTACATTTCCAGTTTGTTTGCAAACGAAACATTTTGGCTCGCCGCTTTTACCTGTTGACGTACTCGCATTTCCTTTGTCCACTGGTTTGACCGACGGTGTGTCTCGAATGTAGGCACTTCCACTCTTGAGATCCAGTAGCAACGCACTAGGGGTTCTGTATCTGCTCAATGGTCCAAGATAGTTCCTGAAGTGAATGTTGTTCAAACCTTCGACGATCCACTCAATCGTCTCAGTGTTTTCCATCTTCGCCTTGTTGCATCTCGCAAGCTTCTCGTAGTAGTACTCCGTAATATCCTGGTTATTCTTTCGTCTGTAGTTTTGAGCCTCCATGCGAAGCTTCATAGAGCTCTCTTCTGATGGAAAGTTTTCTTCTAATAGTACCTTCCATTGTACCCACGTACGGGCCTCTCGTGGTAAGCTGTCTCGCCATGACCTGGCTACTCCTACTAACTTCGATAATCCGTAATGCTTTACAGCAACCTCGTCCCACGAATAGAGGTCGCCAAACTCTTCGTTTTTGTCGATCCATTGTTTGATACTCAACTCGTTTTTCACCGGGTCGAATTCGGGAAGTATCTTCATTACATCGTGAAAATGTCGAGTCTCGCCTACTGCGACGCGTTCTCCTCCGTCTTCACCTGGCATTTTTAGGCACTCCCTAAGTATATGAAATATACTAGGGAGAAGCCTTATGTGTTTGCCATCCTACAAAATTCTGTGTTGAATGCTATATCAAATACCTATTTCTAATTATAAGATAGAGGAAGAAAACAATCTGTGATTGAATAGAGTAATTTATGTGGTAAATATGCCCAGCTATGAAGCCTTATGTGTTTGCCATCCTATAAAATTTCTGTCCGGAGCTATATCTTCTCAACCGCATGAGGTAACCGGGTCGTGAAGCGCTCATTTGCTAGCTAGCAAGAAGCTCTATCAACACAGAGTAAAAAAACCTCAACTTTTGATGTCAACAATAGGTATTTCTGGGTTTTTGTCAGATTTCATGTCCGTCCGGAGCTATATCTCTTGAACCGCATGACCTCACAGGGTCATCAAGTACTCATTTGTTAATTA
>JAFFZH010008660.1:0-14429 GCA_018420115.1 Euura saliciscinereae | reverse complement strand
GTCCATCTGGATCGGCTAGCTCCTTACCAAGGGAGGGAGGAGTTACCCAAAGTGTCTTTTAACCACGATCGGACCCAGGTTCGTCAGTTGGGGCTATCAGATTCACGTCTTTCTGCTGAAAAGAGGTCAAAAACTTTCGTTAGCTCCTCAACTTGGGCTCCTGAACTTCCACTGGGCGTTTTTAAGAGGAACGGACGACCTCTCACGATAATTGTTGAAGGGAACATTGGCTGTGGGAAAACTACCTTCACAAAGAGATTCTTAGACGATGAAAATATTCTCGTTCTATTAGAGCCGCTAGAAGAATATCGGGACGTAGCCGGTGTTAACCTCCTAGAGAAAATGTATGCGGATCCCCTTCGTTTTGGGTACGCATTTCAACATCACGTGCTCCTGACCATGAGGGACCGTCATCTTCAGAAAACGTCCCTTCCAATAAAAATAATGGAACGGTCGATTTACAGCGGGAATTGTTTCGTGGAAGCCCGACGAAGGTTGGGAGGATTCGAGAAGGAAGAAGCACACCTTTTAATGAAAAATTGTAAGGCTTTTACCGACAGCTCTTCCGCTTTTGAGGTAGATCTCGTGGTCTATTTAAGGTTATCCCCGGACGTTTCATTCAGTCGAATTCGATCACGCGCTCGAGAAGAAGAAGCCAACATAACCTTAGAATATTTAACGGCTTTACACGAGGTGCATGATGATTGGCTGGTTTGGCACACTTTTTCTAGCATTCCAGCCCCTGTTTTAATATTGAATGCGGAAGATTCAGCAGAGGATGTTTATCAGCGATTTAATGAGGTTATGCTAGGTTAGCTGCAGCTGAGGCTCTGAAGTGAGTCCAGTTTGTGTTCGACTCCTGCTTCGGTGAGGTTCGGTTTTTAGCTTCGGAAGCGTTCGGTTCTCCGGGGCTTTTCCAAGATCGAAGTCTGTGAAGATCTCTGTCTTCAGCTTGTTGCTTTCTCCAATCCTCTGGATCTCCTTGCAAAGAGATTGCACGGATATACACCGGAGGATCTCGTTGAAGCTCGAGTCGTGCACATTGTTTACAAGCCCCTTCTTCTTCGCAGGGTCTTCGCGAAAGGGCGTCTGCGTTTCCATGGAGCGTTCCAGCCCGGTGTTGGATCTCAAAATCATAGACCCCTAAAATTTCCAACCACCTAGCTACAAGTCCTTCTGGAGCCTTAAAAGACAACAACCACCTTAGCGAAGCGTGGTCTGTTCGGATAAGAAATTTCCTCCCGTACAAATAATGATGGAAGTGGGAAACGGTTTTCACTACAGCTAACAGCTCTCGACGAGTGACGCAGTAATTCTGTTCAGCCTTGTTTAAGAGTCTGCTATAAAAACAAATCACGCGTTCGTGTCCTTCCTGAACCTGGGAAAGAACTCCCCCCAGGCCGGTCAAAGAAGCATCCGTGTCTAAAATGAACGGAATCCCTGGGATTGGGAAAGCCAAGATAGGAGGGGTGGTAAGGCGAGTCTTTAGTTCTGAGAAGGCTTCCTGGCAATCAGGGGTCCATTCGAACACAACTTTTTCCCCCGTGAGAGAATGCAAAGGTTTAGCCAGAGTAGCAAAGCCCTGCACGAATTTCCGGTAATAAGTACAAAGACCGATGAAACTCTGAACATCTAATTTACCCGTTAACTGTGGCCAATCCCTGATTGCTCGAATCTTCTCAGGGTCAGTTCTGATTCCTTCTGCCGAAACGAGGTGACCCAAAAACTTCACTTCCCTTTGAAACAGATGACATTTCTTAGGGCTCATCTTAAGACCAGCGATAACTAAACGACCAAAGACTTCTCTGAGGTTAGCTAATTCTTCCTCAAAAGTTTTGCCGAAAACAATTATGTCATCGATATAAACCAAGCAAATTTTCCCATTGAGTCCCTCTAAAACCGTCTCCATTAATCTTTCGAAGGTAGCCGGGGCATTGCACAACCCGAACGGCATAACCTTGAACTGCCATAACCCACCAAGGCCGGTCACAAACGCTGTCTTTTCCTTGTCTTCAGGCGCCATAGCTACCTGCCAGTACCCACTGTGAAGATCAATGGTAGAGAACCAAAGAGCTCCAGCTACCATGTCTAACATGTCCTCGATTCTGGGGAGTGGATACGAATCTTTCCTTGTGACGTTGTTCAACTTTCGATAATCAATACAGAACCTCTTAGTACCGTCCTTCTTATTGACTAAGACGATCGGCGAGGCCCAAGGGCTAGACGATAACTCAATCACCTCGCTAGCCTTCATATTTTCTACAAGTTTTTCGACTTCCTCCCTCCCATGAAGAGGGAGTCGACGCGCACCCTGTTTAATGGGAGGATGGTCTCCTACGTTTATACGATGTTGAACCATCGAGCAGCGTCCGATATCAGTGGAGCTTCTTGCGAAAGCGTCCTGAAAATCTACTAAAAGGGAAAGGAGGGGTTCAAGCTGATCGGGTTTCAATTGTTCGGAAGAGCGAGCGTTCAAATCTTGAAGAAAGGGAGGAACTAACTCAATCCCTCGAATGTAAAGAGAATCCTTAGGAGGATTGATAACCTCAACATTCCGGTCCGTTTGTAAAGAGATTTTATTCAAGCCCGACTGAAATGTGCCCTCACCTGTGGCTATCTGACAGTCGTGCGACGAGAGAAAATCCATCCCTAAAATCCCATCATCCTCGATTTCTGCTATTAAAATATCATGTTCAGCCCTGAGACACCCTGAAATTACTACCTCAACCGAAGCCCTTCCTACAATAGGAGTCACGTCTCCCGTGGCGGTCCGTAAGCTCGACGAGGTCGAAACCGACGGGAAATTCGGAAGCAAGCCGGGTCGGACTACAGTGACCTCCGCCCCGGTGTCGATCACCCACAAGCATGCGGTTCCGTTGACAGTCCCGCGAGCGTAAAGACCCGAATGTCTTAAGCCCCGAACCACAAATTGGTTCTGATTCCCAGAAGACGACTCACGAGATTCCACCTGCTCATTACCTCGAGACGAGGTGGGTGCCGTTAGGTCTACAACCCGCTGTTCCCGTGGACGATGTGTACCCGGTCGGTTGTTACGTTGCGTGTTCGGTTGGGCGGTGTCCCAAATAGTGGTGGCGGAATTAGGTAAAGTGGGCTTTCGCCACGAGAAGTTATTATTCTGTTGACCCGGATTCCGGTTATAACCCTCCCTTTGTCTCATAATCCTCTGAAGAGCAAAACAATGTTTAATGTCGTGTCCTCGTTTCTTACAAAACCAACAGTCTAAGACGGGTTTCGCCTCCCGAGAATCAGAAGACCGTGCGTAGTTCTTAGACGGGCTGTCTCTTCCGGGTGAAGCTGGTCTCTTTTTAGGCGAACGTTTTCCGCTAGAGGGTTCGGTCGCGAGCTGTCGAATTTTCCCTGTTCCGTACTCCGCTTTGGTTATCGCTTCGATTTCCAAACCCCTAATAACTGCCTGACGCAAAGAAGTGGGCGCTGCCAACTTAAGGGTTTGTCGAAGACTAGGGCTAGCAATGGCATCGAGGAACCTAACACAGGCTAGCTGATCTCTAGTATGAGGAGCGCAGTCGGGGAGGGCAAGACGGATCAGGCGTTCAATGTCGTTTCCCAGGGTAGCCAGATCTTCCCCGCGTTCCTGACTTCTGTTATTGAATTGAGTAAAATAGAGCTTTGACATATGCTCGTCCCCAAATTGAAGTTTTAATACTCCACAGAGTTTGTCAAAATCTTTCGCGTCAGTGTCACTCAGCGAAGCTAAAGCACTCAAGGCTGCTCCTCGGAGAGACCCAGTGAGAGCTGCCGTCTTGAACGCCTGGTCCCAATTGTTCAGCGTCGAGATCATCAAAAATTGACGCTCATACTGAGCCCAAGACGCGGTGCCGTCGTAAGTACCGGGTTTCATTAACATTGAATTTACTTTTGGCAGCGAATCCGTTCGCGCTATTGGGTTGAAAATAGGCCAGCTACCCTGTTGAGGCATTGTGGGTTGGATTCCCAAACTCCCGGGGAAATTCTCGGTGGGAAAAACATTCCCGAAAGAGGATTGATTTTGAGGACCTAATGGACTGTTGGAGAGTGGATTTCTCATTGGGAGGGTAGCATGCCTACTCTCACCCATAAAATCGTTAACGGCGAACAGCGGCCTTTGAGAGGGCGAAGCAAAATTAAACATATTTGGGACATTCTGTCCAGCGTGCTGCGTACCGGGGAAGATCCTCTCCAGTCCCTGAGTTAGACCTGCCGATACGTTAGTTACAAGCGGTCTAGGATTAAAGGAAAACGATGCAGCAAGGGCCGGCTCGAACTCCTCCTCGTTCGTTGAGACCTAAATGTCTAGCGGCGTCTACCCTGTTATTGTCCTGCATGTGCAGTGACCTCGGGCTTTCCGACCGATTCGGTGGGGCGTCACTGCACATCGGGTTTTGAGCTCTACAAAGTTCGCCGTCCCGCACTATCTCTCTAGTGTGAGCGTTCTGGCGACGTCTCGGGGTTAACGTTACACGAGGCAACCCCGAGGAAAATTCTACGAAAGCGGTAGGGGGGTCGTTAGCCCGAAAAACTGGCACAGACCTTCGTGTTTGATCTGTGACCTGACCCGGTGGGACTTGGAACTGAGGGGAGTCGGAGGGAGATCCCGCGAATGGTTGTGGAGTTGTCACTCTCTGGACTTCCGAAAGTCGGCTCTCCAATGTCTCGAACCGACGAAGTATTTCCTCGTTCCGTTCTCGGTCCTGGCGGAGCTGTTCTTCACGTTCCTTCTTTCTCTGTTCCTGGTCTAAACGACTCTGTTCTCTCATCTGCTCTTGGATGAGCTGAAACAAATCAAACGGGTGAGAACTAGCCTGCAGGGTTACCTGAGGCGAACTCGGTTCATCCGCAAATGTAGGACGCTGTGGTGGCGTCTGTCGTTGGAGTTGCGGAGCGGCCGGAGATGTTGCCTGTTCGACGGGATCCAGGCGAGCTCTTTTGGCCAACGGTTCCCGATTGATCTCGGTTTCTCCGTCGCTCATCGAAGTCCTCTGAAGACGTGTGAGCGGCATTTCTTTTTATTTATTTTCTTTTTTAAGTCTTTAGGTCCGTTGGTGTCTCCAATCTCTTTTACTCTCGATACTAGCGAAAAGTATCCCGGGGAGAATTCCAAATTCAGGGAAAATTACAAGAGAAATCCCAGCTCCTCCACCAAATGTAACAAAGGGCTGAACCCGGTTACGATTAAATGCGGAATCTCCCGGAACAACCAATGAAACTCAAGAGTAAAAGATTCAGGGGCAAAAAGGGGTTTATTCAAAGACGTGTTCTCGATTTAAAGTCAGGAGTAAGACTGTTTTCACAAGAATACTGGTCGTCGAAGCGACCAGAAGATTCAGTTATTTGACTTCAGTTATTTAACATGAGACGATAAAAGTCATATACACGAAGTGTTCATGAAGTGAGGAGGCACCTCCGTTACAATATCTATGTCGTTTGACAGGAAGAAAGCCAAGACCCTGAGCAGTGTATCCTGATCCGCGCAGATCAGGAGTTTGTCTACCGGATATTCATATTCGAAAGATTTTGACTCTAGGAAATGGACCAGGCCAGCACGGGAGGCATTAAATCTGGGGCATCTCCAGATCAGGTGGTCGACGGACTCCGCCTCCACCCCGCACCCGCACAAGTCGTCTTCTACAATTTTCATGAATGTGCTTAGAATGTCTTGGTAGTGGATTTTGTGAAGTTCCACTCTATTTTCACTTCCTTCTCTCGCTAACTGATCCGCCTTCTCATTGCCTGTTATGCCGCAGTGGGACGGAAACCAGGCTACGGTGATGGATTTCTGCTTTTGAATCTCTGCATATATCAAGTTCCTGATGGCTGCTTCGTTTTTTGTCATTTTGGTTGACAATCCGTTCTTTTTGAGTCTTTTGACTGCGCTAAGTGAGTCCGTGCAAATAAGTATGTCTGAGGGGAATTCATTTGTTATCGCTATAGAAACTGCTATCCTAATGGCCGTCAATTCTGCGCTGAATATCGACTGATTTGGATTGAGAGCCAGAGCCAGCTCAAGATTAGGGTGATCCTCCGGGAAGATGCCAATCCCACACTTCTGAGGGTCTAGATTGAGGGAGCCGTCTGTGTATGTGACGTGGTGGTGCGGGAACTTTTCATTGACCAGCTTCCTGAATTCCAGAGGGTCACCCAATGGTGGTTGAAGCTTCTTTCCCATGTTCACCTCCATCTGTTGTTCAAGGAAAAGCGCCCCATAGGGGGTCTGGAATGTTTCCAAAAGCTCGTTCTTTCCCACCTCGCTCCTAAGATCCTTCGTCTCTTGCCATAAATGGTAAAGCTTGGAGTCTTGTTCTTGGGCCTCTGCAACCTGTCTTTGGTTTTTCAGCATTTGGATTTTTCTCAGTTTGAATTCTAGCGTGTTGTTATTTTAGCTCAGTTTCTTGGCCAGGAATCTCTGAGTAAGTTCATCTATTCTATCTTTGAGAGTCACCACTCCACTTAGGTGAAGAAGAATGTTGATTGGGGTGGTACGTAAACAACCAAGGCAGGTTCTCAAGGAGGCATTTTGAATGGTGTTGAGTCTGCTCAATTGCTCATAATTAGAGGGGTTGAAGAGGAATCCCGCCCACTCGATGGCGGGTCTTACAAGACCTTTGTAAATCCCTATGAGCGTCTCCGGATGGGCTCCCCACCTGAATTTAGCTATCGATGACAAGATGTTTGCTAATTTGCTTGTTCTATTTCGAATCTGGTTGATGTGCTCCACCCAGTTCAATCTATAGTCCCATATGACGCCAAGGTATCTAGCTTGTGGCACGTTTTTGATTATATGATGATGAATGGTGATTTGTTTTGAGAAGGGTTGTATATACTCTCTTTTCTTTCTATAGTTGAATAGCATAAGTTTTGTCTTTTCGAACGAGATGCTAAGTTTTCTTATTTTTAGTTCCTTGTCGATTGCCTTTAATCCTCTTCCCAGATTCTTTAGTATAGAGTTGGTACTGGAATTCGAATAGCTTATTCTAAAGTCATCCGCGAAAGATGATATGTTAATGTTTCCCGGTAAATCTCGATCCACACCCTGCATATATGCATATATATATAGATTGAAAAGTAAAGGGCTGAGGATAGAGCCTTGGGGCAAACCCTTATTGGTGCTTTTGGTTCCTATATGTTTATTATCGACATATCCTGCCAGCGACCTGGACTTGAGCATTGCTCTTATGAATCTAGTAATATTTGGAGGAATTCTAAGGGATTTCAATTTGTCCGTGAGCTGGTCTATGTTGACATTGTCGTAGGCCCCTTCTATGTCGATGAAGACGACGCCAGTCGTTAGGCCCTGGATTCTTGCAACATCCATCTCTAGTCTTAAGTCCGCTACATCATCGTAGCACGATTTCCCCCTACGAAATCCATTGTAGCTGTCAGGTAGAATTTTGTTTGACTCTACCCACCAAGTCAGTCTGTCATTGATAACCCTTTCGATGATCTTCAGCATGCAGCTGGACATGGCGATGGGTCGGAAACCCTTCCCCATTGGTTTTGGGATGAAACAAACCTTATACGTCTTCCAGTCATCCGGGACCGATCCCGAGTCTAATATGAGGTTGAGGATTTTTCTTAACCTGTTTAATGTTTCTGGGGGAAGATGCTTTATAATCTCATAGGTTATGAAATCAGATCCTGGCGCTGAACCAAGTCTAGCATTGTCGATGGCGTGCAGCAGTTCTGCTTCTGAAATTTCCTTAGTTAGGACTGAATCCTCCATGTGTGGATAATCCCAAATCTCCTCCGCTTCCCTTCGGGTCTGTCTGCTCGTGATCTTATCGAATGCTCGTATCAGCAGTGGATCCTTCTCGCTCTGATTGTGATCCCTGGATTGTATGACCTCATTTGTGGCTCTCTGCTTGAATCCATTTAAGCTATTCCAAATTTGGGACACGTTTTTGGTCGGGTTAAGCGACGTGCAGAACTGTTGAAATCCTGCTGCCTTCTTCTTTTCTATAGTCTCCTCTGCTTCTTTTTCCGCCTGGATAAATGTATCCCAGTTCTCGTCAGATGAGTTCTTTCGGTACGCAGTGAAGGACGCTCTTCTTTTCTCAACTGCTTTCCTACAGTCATCATCCCACCCCATCATTGGGACCGGTGTCCTAGGATTGAGTCTGATCCCTTCTTTATTGGGTATACGTGCACCCGACTCCTCCAGAGCTGACTTAACCTCTTCTATTAGTACACTGTAAGCATCAATGAAGTTAAGGTGGGTGATCTCCTGGCTTCCTTGAGCTGTAGACGTTAACTTACTCTTGAATGTGCTCCAGTTAACTTTTTTGGTCCCTATTCTAGAGTTTGGATCAAATTTATGGAGTGAGTTACCCGCGATTGTTATTTTCATAGGGTAGTGATCGCTACCCCTCACGTCCTGTATTGTTTCCCAGTTGGCTTTCAATCCAATGTCATTGGTGGTTATGGATATGTCTGGAACGCTGGTTCTTCCGGGTACAGGGTGTACCCTGGTCGGTTCGCCTGAGTTTAGGACTTTCAAGTTGAGGTCAATTAATATGTCTGCCAGCCAGTTTCCCCTGCTGTTTGACGGGTCACTACCCCATAGAGCATTGTGTGCATTCAAATCACCTGTTATTACGCTATTGTCGTAGTCACCCAATTCCTGAAGGAGTTTCCTGAGGTCGGCTTTACCTACATGTCTCTGCGGGGGAATGTAAATGCTAAACAAATGAAGCCAATACGTATCATATTGTATTTTCACCCCTATGATTTCAACCCCCGGCGGTATGTTGAGGACGCTGATGGATGAGTATGATATATTCTTATGGATCAGGATTATGAGACTGCCTCCGTTTCCGTTACCTCTGTCTTTTCTAATGCAGTTAAAATTCCTGAAAGATGGGTGGTATTTCCCTGAAGGGTGAAGCCTGGTTTCGGACAAGCAAAGGATGTCGCATTCATCTAGCATGTTTGGGATTTCTCTTTGTCTCTTGTGGATTCCATTTACGTTCCATGAGATTATCTCCATTATTGCGTCTTAATTTTCAGGTTATTATATACATATATATATATATATATATTAGGGTGGTCCTTAAAAAGGTCATTTTTTAATTTTGACGCTCTCACCCCCCAAATAGGTTCCAAAAACATAAAAAAAAATCTGCCTAAAATGGCGGCCGTCTGAGTTGACTAGAAAGGGTGCCGGCAGGCACAAATACATCTTTCAACTCGGATTTGGACAGAAATCAGTATTTGATACCGATGGTGTAAAATGACTGTGAAAAATACAAAATTACATCAGCCACTCGAACCGTACATCTGGTATAGCGTTGAAAAATGATATCTCACATGCATTGTACGGTAGATCATCCTCAACCTATCGAAAAATGAGCTAAAATGCACACAAATCCCTTGAATATTGAGGTGGAGATAGGCGAAGACTATCTGAAATTACGACTCAATTTATTGACCATTGATGAATTTTATCAACAAAGAGCGGTCCGAAACCGACCGGTGGTCCCATCCCGACCTCTCCATGTTTCTCAGTACTTGTGCTACCATGGAAACTGTCGATGGTAGCATTTGAAAGCTCTCACAACACCGACAATTTGGAGGTAGAGAGCCATCTTTTCTTCTTATTTTATACTATGGTTTCGCGCAGTGTTTTGTTTCGAAAGCAGTGAAGTTAATTTTTTAGCTGCACGGGACTTCAGTTTGAAGTGTTTCATTGTGTCGCGAAAAATCGAAAGGTCGGTTGTTTTGATTGCTTATGGCCTAGACTTGAAGACGCAGTATCATATTTGAATCACTTCCATCGTTGTAAGTAAACGGCGAGTCATTATTCCAAAAAAGTCGTCGTGGTCCCAAACCGACCGCCAAGGGGTGGTCCGAAACCGACCCCTATGTTTTTGTGCATCAAAGATTTTCTAGCGTATTTATGACAGTCAAACAGTGATTTAATTACTTTCGACGGTAATTACACATGGTTTTTCAGAAATGGGGCGATCGTTCAAACGCAAAAAGCCAGAACGAGATCCGGCAATTCTGCGGCGAGCAGTTGGCGCAATGGCATTCGGATCTTCGTTTCGTACAGTTGCACGTGAATTTGCAGTTCCTCGTTCGACATTTATCAAGCTTGCGTGCACAAAATTGACTACTTGTCATAGGCGTTTACGTGCTACTTGATTTTCATTGAATGCGCTTACGTGATCTATTGAATAAATCTGCGAGCTGGACTTGATTTCGACCCGTTTACGTTGTTTCGAATAGTTTAAGTTACGAAAATTAGTAGCCAATGACAGTTCATTCGATTTACGTAAACATGGTAATTGCCTCTACCATTGATTCACTGCAAAAAATAGGGGATCGGGTTCGGACCATGGGGCGGTCGGTTTCGGACCACGATTTTTTAGGACGACCAATATGCAGACTTTCACTACGGCCTCGGTATTTTAAACAAATGGTACCCGAAAACCTCGTCAAGCTGCCCAAAACCTAAAGTAACGTTCCCTTCGAAGAATCAAAATTTTGCTTCAGCCAAAAAAATTAATTTCGGGCACTTTTATTGCCTTTGCCATTTAGGCGGTCGGTTTCGGACCACTCTACCCTACGATACAATATTCGATTTTCAGACATCATATGCTGTACATCAGCTATGAATAAAATTCAGCAGATTTTGAATATCGATTCAGTAATGCTTCGTAACAGTCGTTGTTTTTCTTAAGCATATCTCCACCTCAATATTCAAGGGATTTGTGTATAGCTCATTTTTCGATAGTTTGAGGATGATCTACCGTACAATGCATGTGAAATATCATTTTTCAACGCTATACCAGATGTACGGTTCGAGTGGCTGATGTAATTTTGTATTTTTCACAGTCATTTTACGCCATCGGTATCAAATACTGATTTCTGTCCAAATCCGAGTTGAAAGATGCATTTGTGCCTGCCGGCACCCTTTCTAGTCAACTCAGACGGCCGCCATTTTAGGCAGATTTTTTTTTATGTTTTTGGAACCTATTTGGGGGGTGAGAGCGTCAAAATTAAAAAATGACCTTTTTAAGGACCACCCTAATATATATATATATATATTTTTTTTTTTTTTTAATATATTGAATTCTTATTGCTTATTCTAAGTCTTTATGGGGATCAGCTTTACCTACAAAGTGATGTTACTAGCTTATTAACCTATTGCGAGGAGGGAAGCAATGAGATCCAAAATCTCAGGCCTACCTCCCTGAAAACAACCTAAACTATAAGAAAGCAAAAAACAAAAACGGGAGTCTGTTAATGATGCCCAATTGGGCTCCTTAGAATCTATTACTACAAATAAAGGAATAATCGACTGTCCAGGTTCTCGAAAATTAACCGCTCTACTGGTAGAGCCGGACGAAAACTGGACCTAAACCGACTGTCCGATCAGGGTGCCCCCATTAGAAATGGGAGGTCCTGATTTGGGGAAATTATAACTTACTAACTAAAACAAGGAAGCAGAAGGCTCTATAATGGGCTCCTGGGATTTATCTAGTGGTTCGTTTACAGCTGAAGCTTCTAGCTGATTGAATGTGTTGATCAATATTATTGACTAATTTATTTTATTTTGCCCTTCTTAAACCACATATGCTTTTTTTTTTCCTTTAATGTTTTTTTTTTTTTTTCCCCACTCCCTAGCGATGGTTGCCTGTCTACTGCTGTTTTTTACCTACCAAGAGATGTGGCAAGCTTATTGCCCTTTTGCGAGGAGGGAAGCAATGGGATCCAAAATCTCAGGTCTACCTCCCTGAAAACAACCTAAACTATAAGAAAACTAACAAAACTAAAACGGGAATCTATTAATACTGGCCCAATGGGCTCCTTAGAATCTATTCCCAGGAAAAAATCGGGTAGATCTATGTAGATCTAAATGCTTTAGATCTACGTAGATCTAAATTTTGGAATAGATCTAACGAGATCTACGTAGATCTTATGAGATCTCAAGAGATCTACGTAGATCTAATTTTTATGTCAACGTCAATTCCGGAAATGAATTGAAAAAACATTGATTAATTGCATAACTATAATGAAAAAATACTCACTATCATCATAAAATAAGAAATCGTGAATACGAGTAAGGAAAAAAAATTTAAAAAAAAAATGGTGAAAATCGAACAAATCGGAATCGAACCCTCGAACTTCGGATTACCAAACCTGTACCGTACTAGATGAGCTAAGGCGCCTTCTGAAAATGCGTGCGTTTCTGACATACTTATCGTCCAATCAGTCCAGACAGACTTGAAATATTTCCAAATGCGGTACCAGAACTACTCTGATCCGAGTAGATCTACTTGGCTTCGATGAGCAACAACGTTTTGCTGCCAATTATTCCATCTTCTCATCTCAGATCTTCCTAGATCTAAAGTAGATCTACCTAGATCTAAAGTAGATCTACCTAGATCTAAAGTAGATCTACCTAGATCTAAAGTAGATCTACCTAGATCCAAAGTAGATCTACCTAGATCTAAAGTAGATCTAAAGATATCTGGGTGAATATACATAGATCTAACAAGCATGAGCATTCGAACATGACAGTAGATCAATTCGAAGCTACGTAGATCTACGAAAATCCTCGGAGATCTAGGTAGATCTAGGTAGATCTACGATTTCCCAAAATTTAGATCTACTTAGATCTACTTAGATCTAAATTAGATCTCCGGAGATGCGAATTAGATCTAAACCATTTTTTCCCGGGTTACGACAAATAAAGAATCAAACGACTGTCCAGGTTCTCGAGGATTAACCGCTCTACAGGTAGAGCCGGACGAAAACTGGACCTAAACCTACAGCCCAGTCAGGATGCCCCTATAAAAAATGGGAGGTCCTGGCTTGGGGGCTTTATAACTTGTTTGCTAAAGCAAGGATGCAGAAGGCTCTATAATGGTCTCCTGGGATTTATCTAGTGATTCGTTTACAGCTATAGCTTCTAACTGATTGAATGTGTTGATCACTGCCGCGTCCGAGCCGTAAGTTTTAATGAATTTTTCCTTTAGGGACTCCAGGGCTTTCTGTGTTGCCTCTATTGATCGTCTTTTGATATCTTCAGTTTCCGTGCGTTGATCGATTAGGGTTTCGCTCAACTCACCCGTGGATTGTAGGTTCTCCTCTCTTCCTTCTGCAACAGTATCTGGTACACTCGCTCTAGGGTTGATACGACCGTTTCTAGGGTATGGAATCAGGCCAGAATCGGTTAAAGAGAGGTGGTACTTGTCCTCAAATTTCTCATAAATGATCGCCTCTGCTTCTTTAAAGTTGATCTCCAGCAACGCTCTAATCTCTGTTACCTCTATATTAAATTTGAAATAAATACAATTCTTGTCGGCAGCTAGGTGGTCTTCCCAACAGTTGGCACATGAAAGCCTATCGTTGTTGCAATCTTGTTCGTGGTGCCCTACCCCGCACCTATTGCATCTTCTAGAGTGCGAGCAGTTGGCCGCAATATGACCGAATCGTTGGCACTTATGGCATCTCTTGACTCTGGGGACCAGCTTTTCAATAGCTCTCATTGTATTGAAAATTCTGATGCCTTTTTTTGGGAGCTCAGTTTTGGAGTAGATTTTGACTGACCCAGAATTGACATATTCGGGGTCTCTGTTACCACTTCCTTCTGTGAAACCCCTTTTTTTTCATAAATTCTACTTTATCGATAAACGGCAAATAACGCTCTCCTAAACCTGCCCAGAAATCCGCCTCTGTAAATTCTATAGGAATTCGATGTATGATGCCGCCCGTGTAGATACGTGAGCTAGGTATGAAGGCTATTTCGGGGTTCACGAGCTTTATTCCTTCCTCGACAAACTTGTTGGCCTCCTGCCACGTTCCAAATTCGAGGACTATTTTTTCCGCTCCTGCGTTGCTGGTTTCTTTGACTTTGATTTCTAATTTTCTCAAGGATTTGGCCAAAGCCATAGAGCAGTAATTACCAAGGTTGTTTTGGGTGTCTCTATCGAACAAGTGTATGATGAATGGGGGAGAGGAGGACGCGGTGTACCTATTCACCTCCTGGCGGAACAGCCCCAATCTATAATCGGACTGATCAGACGGATCATCGTTCTCTTGATCAGACTCATCCGAGTCGAGGATGTCCGTGTCAATATGGACAATATTTATCTCCGTGCTGGCCTCTCCAATGCCGGAGTTCAGAGGTGAAATGTTCTGACTCCCAATTATGTTGTTTATGTCTACTAATGAGAGTGTGACGTGACTCCCCGAGTCCCGCCACAAGCGCCCCACAAACTGCACAGACACACACACACAGACGTAACGGACACGGACAGACAGGCCGC
This sequence comes from Euura saliciscinereae, assembly GCA_018420115.1. Taxonomy (NCBI): domain Eukaryota; kingdom Metazoa; phylum Arthropoda; class Insecta; order Hymenoptera; family Tenthredinidae; genus Euura; species Euura saliciscinereae. The sequence continues at coordinate 138 of JAFFZH010008660.1, read as the reverse complement.
TCGGGCTCCTCCGGCTTTCAGGCCGGACGCTCCCGAGCGGCGGAGAGACAGTCAGTCGCGCTGGACTGCCGGAGAAGACAGTTGGTCTTGGGACATAGAGTGGCACGTACTGGGAGAGCACGCTGAGAGAGAGATACA
>JAFFZH010008614.1:0-11657 GCA_018420115.1 Euura saliciscinereae | reverse complement strand
GCACGCCGTCGTTTGTACAAATCTCGTTTTTCCGTCATTAAATAACGGCTCGCGACCAAGACTCGGATGTTTTTAACGGAAAAAAAAACCCACAAGATTTTCAACTAAAATCAACGAACATTATCATGGGATGGACTGTAAACTATTGTTGGCCGAATCTCTCCGCCCCCATTCCCTCCCTTGCCGCTCTCTCTGGCCGCCATGATTCGACCGCGTGGCAAATTATTTTACCTATTACTTCCAGATCCAGACAAATTCGATAACGAAACGAGAATTCAAACAACATCGATACACATTTATCGCCAAAGACGATCACAAACGCAAAACGAATCGGAAAAAGAGTCTTGCGACGACACGAGGCACGAGACCCTCAAGGTCATCTCGAAACTACGCCGCAGTTATCAGAATTTTCCATCGACAACAGCCCGACCACGAGGCAATAGTTTTCGACTCTTTATTTTGCTTCGCCACAACAAACGAAATTCGACACTTACCTTTTCTGTTGTTTTCTGCCGGTAAAGATCGTCGCAGGTGAATCGAATTTTATTCTCCAGTGATCCGAATGCACCAAACTCTCACACTAATTGTGTCTTTAGTCTTTAAATTGTTTGTTACGAAAAAATATTAATATTGGATATAAAAGTCACGAATACACTTTAGCACTCGATGATACTTTCGTGGCCCTGAGAAGGACCGTTTTTATATGACTACTTCGGATATTCTATTCTACAGCGCGCAGCGATGCTTGCTGCTCGAAAGAACCAAGTCGAGTGGCTTGTGCGCGAGCGCCGAGCAGCGAGTGGAGGGGGTAGTCGGAATATAGCCACCATGATTGGACAAGCGACTGTGTCTCGGGAACCGCCATCTATATCTCGTCGACTTTGATGCAACTTCATGCAAGGGATTTTCAAACGTAATCATAGAAAAGCGTAGAATTTTTAATTTTTGATTTTCAGATTTTTTCGTTCGTCGCAGGAAGTCTGTTCGGCGCTAGACCGCAAATGAAATGACACGATAGTTTCTCGAGATTTTTCATAAAAAATTCGATCCAAATAAATATATCGAATATATATATTATAATTAATCTTTACATTTTCCTTATTATTTCTTGTGTATTTTCAAGGTAGAGTAAAAGTAAAGTAAAGAAAAGAAAATAAACTGTATTTTAGCAAACTCAATTGCTGCGCAAAGTTTGAAGCCCTAGATAATAAGAATAATAATGATGATAATAATAATAAATCTTCCGACAGAAACATGATTCAATCGATAATGATTTAAATGTACAACAAAATTGAAATATACTGTATAAATTATGAAATCATAATCATCTTCAACAGTCCTTGTGAGGCGAGGTAACAGATGTGAGGCGAGATCGTTTTTTCTTTCGTTTGTCGATTTATTATGACCTGTTGTAACGCAAAAACACTTAACTCTTGCTCTTGTTGGACACTTTCAGAGGCCGCCGATCAACGGACACGGGGCACATCTTCCGGAGGTTGGAGAGCAGGTACATTGCAGGAGGTGCCCGCAGGCCACAATGCGGCTTGGGACCCTGTTTCTCTGCACTTTTCCTGCAAGTCGGGCCGTTTTCGCACCCCACGTCCATACCGATGTTGCATCTGTCGCAGTGGAAGGACCCCTCACGGTCCCCCATTCTGCAAATCCCGCAGGCGTCGCAGTGAAAGCGACTGCGCTGCGCTTCATCGTCGTCAAATATCTGACAGCGGAGGCACGTGTACGCGCCGAACGTGGAGCCGAACTTATAGCATAGCAAAGTCGAATCAAAGCAGAGCAAACCTTGAAGCGTTGCTATTAAACCTTATAATACGAATGTCGACGTGAGTTATTGTGACGTCGACGTGAGAATGTCGAGTATATTAGTATACGCAGATTAGTGGCATTTTAATAAGCATTTTCATCATTTCATTCATTTAATGTTTTTATTCTAATTTAAAAATTAGTTTCAAGTTAATGATACAACATTTTCAATATTGTATTTTTTCTAGAAATTATATAACGTGTATTTAAAATATTTGGACATCAATCCCGAAATTATATCTCTACTTAGAGAGTCCGGAGTTGAATAGCAAAGGATTGAAAATTGAATTCATAATCCAATACAATTCTCGAATATGACGATAAGCTTGTAAATATCGTGAAAAATAATTGGCAACAAAACTTAGATGTTACAGATAGAAAATATTAGGATTATATAAATTGTTTCTGGAACAAGAGATCATGGCCAAGCAGGGCGCGTAGCGCCATCCATTTCATTAGCCACTGAGTTGGTACTTGTTAACCGATGTGACTGGCCACCAATGGTAGCTCGGCATTCGTTACATTTACTGACTTGCATAGCACCGCCACATTCACCGATGGAATAAATGTGCCCATTCGGACATTTGTACCAGTGGCCTTGTTTAGAAAAACCCATAGCTTTAACGATCATCTTTCGCTCGTTCTTTACCACAATATCTTTGTGATGCGATGCCCGTAGTTCTTCCAACTCTTTCGCAATTTCCTTTTCTATTGTTTCAGAAAACTTCCCAATGCATACAAGCGTCTCTATCACAAAATCATACGGTGTCCGATCCTCGGCAGTAGTATTATGGTCCAAGCCAGCCTCTGATTCCATCATACAAATTACCGTCTGTAGAACAAGAAAGTGTAAATACATATTTGGATTGTTTGAAGGCCACGAGTTTCTTATATTTTTCATACAAATATGTAATAGAGTTTTACCATGTACTCCAGCCGCTTCAACTCCCGTTTAATATCGTTGATTTCTTGTTCAGAAATTCGTCCTCTGCATGGAAGTGAATCTAACAGCAGATTAATTTGCCCTTTTACTCGTGTGTACGATTTTACCGCGGAATTTTTTATTTTTCCATATGTTTCGGCAATTTCATCCAAGATATCCAACACGATTCGAACGGCATCAGCTGCCCGTGCATTCAGGGTCTGCTGTCTCATTTCTTTTGTCACCGAGGCCACACTTGCATGTAGTGTCACTAGAACAGGCTTCATGCTCTGAAAAACTAAACATTCAAGGAATTATTAAACTACCAGAAAAAGATGAGTTTACATAAAATCCTCAAATTGTTGAGAGTTGAAAACCAAATAAAAATTTAATCATTTCAGGACTGATGACATTTTATACTATACCTTGTGCGACAGGACTGGATTTCATGTCTTTTACTCTTTTGAGAAGCTGGGATTGATGATCTCGCAGTTTCCTCCGATCTCCAAATATCTTCAACTTCACCCGTTGAATGTCCTTGGAGTCTGTTTTAATTTGGTTACCAATTCGCATACATTTGCTTATAGGCGTCTTACAGCGTGGACATGTCTTCATTTGGATTGACTCCTTGGACTGTGATATCCATTTCAAAAGCCCTTGACTCTCTATGCAATGAGCGCAATCTTCCAAAAGAACAAATCTGCGAGATTAAAAGTGTTGTATAATAGATTGAATTCTTCATTGTTTGTTAAATTCTTCATTGAATTCTTCATTGTTTGTTAAATTCTTCATTGAATTCTTCTTGTCAATAATTTTACCTCGCGTTCGGTTCCTCTTCGTGACCGAGGAAAAATTCGTCCATCAGTTCTACTTTGTCACAAATTCGGCACAGCTTAGGACACGGATCACCACAAAATCCAATACATTTATGTCCGCACTTTAATACAATACGACATGGTTGCTCGCAAGGTTTTCTGACGCACAGCGCATAGCACCGATTGATACACCGACTGTGTCTGCATCTCGCTGCACATGGTTCCTACGGATGAAAGACACGTAATTGCGTTAATAATTGCAGAGAAACGAGCAATATTTTTCAAAGTACCCTTCTGAAACTTTAAACCACAAAGGAAGTATTCATTTATGTATCCACTAAACAGGTGAAGCAACTGTGAGAATGACGAGCCGACAGAAAGTAGAATTCGAAGTAAACAGAATAATATTTTCGTTATATTTACCATACAAGGGACGCAGGGCTCTCCACACTTTTTGTCACATCTGCTGTGTACACATCTCATTTGGCAAGGTTTCTGGCACGGTGGGCATTCCAGTCTACAGGGTACGGTACATCTGGAAGTGTAATCGATGGATGAAATTATCCTTACAACGAGTTGTCTGATCAGATCTAAAAATTATTGTTGAATCGGTAATTTGAAAACAAAAAAAATTATAAATTGGTGATTATTAATTAATTACTCATGTCCGCATATGAGTACGTGGCCACATTTCTCCCCGCAAGGTTCATGTATGCGTCCCTGTTTACAGGACCCACAATTGCCTTTACATTTGTGGCCACAGGCCAGTTCTTCTGTACACGGTTCTTTGCAGTACTGCAGTATCGTCGGAGAAGCAGCGTCTACAAACGGATAAAAATTTGCAATTTCAAAGCATCAAACAATCAAAAACTCTGTCAAAGGAAGTAATCTTGGAAGATTGGGAATAACGTTGAAAGGAATATTGTTACAAACACGATGCCTTTCGGGTTTTCCGTTGATTTAGTAATTACCAGTATCTCTCAGGTGACACGGCACTGAAATGATGTGGCCACACAATCCAGGTCTCGTATGAGTGACCGAAGTTTTACACTTCGTTAGGCATGGGTCCTTACAACGGGCAGTGCAAGGATGTCCGCATGATAATACACGTTTGCATTGACCATGACAATCGGAAGCATTAGGCGTTCGATAACATTTGATCATTACTTTGTGACCACAGGCGCCTATTTTCGTTGTCTGTAAATCAAAGTAAATTCGATTAAAAGCATAGAAAAACTCGTGTCAATCGGTGGATTGTAATTTATCATTACCCAATCTTCACATTGTTCGTCCTTGCGGTAACATCTCACTGAAAGTTTGTGGCCACAACTCCTTTCATGTTCTATGAGTTTGTAGCATGGATTTTTTTCTACGTCTTCAGAACATTTCAATTGACGTTCGTGTCCACAAGATCTCTTCTTGGATACAATCATAGGACATGGTATACATTTCTCGTGGCATTGTAGCTTGCATGGATGCTCCATTGTACAGTCGCTATTACTCTTTGAACAGGGTTTGCGACAAACATACTAAAAAAATATAATATTCATCAGTGTTTTCATACATGATATCAAAACTACAAGCAATAAGATTGAATATTACCTTCAGGTGATCAGGGTCTTTACGGACGTGGCAATTTTGGCCACAAGAATGACCACATGGTAACCGAATTTCACAAGGCTGTGAACAACGGCATTCGTCCAGGGACTCGTGGCAGGCCTTCTCAATCGCATGCTTACACTGCGGCAGGATCGCATTCACCTAAGCAAAGAAATTTAGTAATTTAAATCCAAGACAATACATTTTAATAAAAAGGGCTCGCATACCTTTACGGGACACCGATATGTCTCAGGGTTTCTTCCACAGAGAATGTTGACAGTGTGTCCACATTTTAGGTGACGATCAACCGTTACTTGACACGGTCTGCATCCTTGGAAGCACAAAAGCGGGCACGGATGATCTTCTGGACATTTTTTAACACAAGGCTTCTCACAAGTGAAGTTCAGATGGTCTCTGTCTAGGGTATGGCAAATGCTGATACACGGATGCCCGCAGGGCAGATCCGTATTGCATTTCTGCGAACAGCCTCCTTCGGGACACTGGTCAAAATCACCCGGCTTTTGCACCTGTAATTTGAACATAATATTTCTCAAATGTTTTAGATAGAATATTTGCTGAATACTCACATTTATGAGTCTGTCTGAATGGAATTGACAGCGCAATTCAAGCGAATCACCGATCGCATTGCTGCCTTCTAAAACTTCTTTCATTTTGGGCCAAATATCGTTGTTCATTGTAAGATTGTCCATGTTCCCCAAAATGTAAAGACCCTCTCGAGCACGAGATAATGCAACGCAAACTCGGTTTTCCTCTCTAAGAAAGCCGATGTTTCCTTCTTCGTTGTTTCGCACCAATGATAGAAGAATTATCCTGTTCTCCTCGCCTTGATAGTTATCAATGGTAGTTATTCTCACGTCTTTGAGACTCGGATAATTTTTTCTTTCCTGTAAACACAGAGTTGTAGATAATCTGGAGCTCAATTAGACAAAAAAAAAGTCTTATACCTTCATGAGTGCGAAGAGTTGACCAGTGTAAGTACAGAGTATAGTAATTTCTGTGCTTTGATAACCCTGCAGTATCAAATGCCTTGCAAATGCGATTAAAAATTCAGCTTCGAACGGATTGAGCCAAGTGTCTAGATTGTCTAGACTTTCTTCGCGGTGTTTATGGTTCAGAAAAAATACACTTTTTTCTACTCCCATTACCGGAGGATATTCAAGCACTGATTTGTGATTGTAGAGAGTTTCGTATATCGAAGGACAAATCAGCTTGGCGATTTCAGGACGCATTCTGTGCTGATGGGCCAGTTGTGTGCAGGCCCCCTCTCTGATGTTCACCATTCTTTCAAACAGAGATACGTTCAAATTGTATTTCGTCCCCAGTTTATGGACTGCCGCCTTCGGTCGAAGTTGTTTGTGATCTCCGATCAGAATAACGTGTTGGCAGCTTTTGGTAAGAGAGCAAACGACGTGCGACTCAAGAATCTCCGCGGCCTCTTCCACTAGTACTGGAACAACGCGATTAGATCAATTACAACATTCGTCCAGGCAAAGAAAATCACTGAAAGCCGAAAGGCAAATAATTTCACCTATGGGAGCGTCAAGGGCTCGTAATGTTGCGTGTAGTCGGGCGGCCGCAGTTGTAGTAAACCCAACGATATCGTGGTCCCTTAGTACTTTCAAATCGACCATTTGCCTAGCTTCGTTCAGCTCCAAGGTTACTTGACGATAGTCTTCTTCCAACTCGGTCAGTTCATGTGACGCCTTTTCGTGGCTGAGCTTCACCCACTTCCAATAATTCTGCCAATGCGAATTCAGTCTGGAAATATCTTGGGTCGGAGTCAATATCGGGTGCTGGGCTAAATTATCCTGAAAATTGTCGAAACAATTATTGGATCCAACAAAAAAAATCTAGGATCATATTTTCAGGACCCGATTCGTTCTTTTACCGACCCGCACACGAAATCGTTGTTGCTCCAAGTCACGGACGTTACGCTCCAACGAAGCAACTGGATTATTTCGACGGGTGAATACTTCGAACCTCGGTTTCTTTCGTGGGTTTTTATAATTGTCTATCTGTTCCTGAATTTCGTTGATTTTCGTGTCGATGGCTTCCAAAAGAAAGACAAGTTCTTCACCATTAAAGCGCTCATTGGACCAGAGGGACTCATTGTTTCTGAATGTGTTTCCGCGGTCTTCCGAATCATGTACAATTCCGATTCTAGCATGAATATTCGAGCGGCCAGGTACAATATTTGTGTTTATTGAAGCGCTGTTATTGGCTAACAAAGAGTGCAGCAGTACATCGTAATTCTTCAATTGTTGCAGTTCTTTGTCGTTGCAGTAAGCGCGCAGAAGGCTCAAAGGCACAACGGCATCCTTCGTCGTTAAGTACTCCAAAATTGAGCGAGTTTTTTCAATAGAGCGCTGGATCCGTTCTGCGGTAAATTTTTTTTGCTGCACAACTTTACTATATCGCATGGTCACGGGGGCAAACACCTTTTTTCTTTCTACGAGCGTGTACTTTGACAAAGTTTCGCTTTTGGAGCGTCGACCTATGCGGACTATGGACCGTGTGCACTTTAAAATTCCTTCCAGAAACTGATCGAGGGCGTGATTTGTTAAGCAAACGATGACGATGGGTCCATCGTCTCTCCAGTGTAATTTATTTTCCAACAAAGTACGAATTATTTCTAACGCGACGAACGTTTTCCCAGTGCCTGGAGGACCTTGTATAATCGCAAATTCTTGAGAAAGGGCCGACTTGAAGGCTTCGTACTGCGATTCGTCTAATTTCAACTCTTCAGCCGTCGGCCAAGGTTCATCTTCTCCCATTGGTAGCGAGAAACTTTTGTATGAGAATACTGCGTCTGTGTGTTCGCCCTCAATTTTACCTTTGTCTCCATTTTCAGGTGCTCTGGGTCTAAGATAACGAGGGAGCGAAACGGATTTATCTGCATCGATAAGATATTTTTTCATCGGAAAATTTCCTTGATTCAAGTGGCGCATAGCGTTCAGAACCACCAGATATGGTTCGAAATATATTTTAGACTCTAGCATAGCCCATACGGAGTCATAATCATTGTGAGTCATTGTGGCATTGGTGCACGGTTCGATCAAGATAGTTCCATTCTTCAGTAGATTTTCATCCCGATTGGCAACAGTCGCGAACAAAATGGAACTGAAATTATCGTTGCTCAAACACACTAGACCGCCGAACAAAAATCTTTTCGAATTTTTCCAGTCTACGTTTTTCAATCTCCCAAATGATACCATCAATCCCGGATTATTGCCAGCTTTTCCAGGCTTTAGAACTTTTACATTTTTGTAAACTCTGAGCTGACTGTTCCTGTATTTCTTGTGCCCTTGCAGATATTCGTTCAAACCATCGCGCAGCGGGTAAACGAAATCTTCGCGCAACAAACGATACTGGATGTCTAGATACTGTTCCACAGAATCGTAAGCGCCTTCGCGCTTACTAGGCCTTATAAAGGGGTGATTATCCGCCAAATCTTCGATCGTCGGTATGACACTCAAAGACCTGAAATCCTCGGAGGGTTCCTCCGTTTCCACTTCATTGGACAAAGGTTCTTGGACCTCATTTCTGGCCTTCAATTTGAACACCTGTTCTCTGAGGTCGTTGTGTATTTTCAGGAAGCTATCCTTGGCGTTTGTATCAATTTCGTAATCTTGATTAGTTTCCGTAATGGTAATTATCGAAATAGTTTTACCCAATATCGTGGCCAGTTCATCTCGAGCCTTGCTGGGAAAGAGTTTGTTTATTTTTTCAAAAATCGTTACCAAGTTATTCCAAAATCTATTTTTATTTTCCCAGTATAGTTGGTTTTCCGATTTATCACCGGAACTCTCAAAGGGTAACCTGGTCAAATAGCTTTCCAAGCTCTTTAGAAATGTGGCGGAACAAGTGCGGCTCAGAATGCCTGTTACGTTCTCAACAAAGTTAGCAGAGCACACATTAGCCAAAACTTGGACAGTGGCTACTAGAATATCCCGCTCTAAAGTACCGTTCAATAACCGATCAAACTGAGCCTTTTTCCCCGCTATTTCTCCAACACATTCGTCGCTATTCCTCGTTCCTAACTCCGCAAGACGACCGAGGGTGAAATACTGGCAATCATTCAAATCTGTGTTACGTTGTTGCCAATTTCTCTCGTTTTGCCTCTTGTAACGGTGATATGGATGAAATCTATCAAATGGATATATATTTTAATAATGAACAGTTCTAGTTATTGTTATGAATCAATTATTCCCAGTAGAAGAGTAGTTTTATGTAATATTTTGTCAATCTAGTAAATAAGTTGAAAAAGACAGCATGTGAGATGTGGTTCTGAAAATTAGTTAGTCTTTACTGTCTATACTGACCGATTTTTGGGAGCTGATTCACCTCCTTCATTTTGGCTGATTGGAAGCGCTGCTCCACCATCTTCTTCACGGTTTGAATTGTGTGAATCATCATTCTCATCTACAATAGAGTAGCGTGCATCCATGAGGTGAAAATTTATTTGACGAATGAAGAAAGATTAGAAATTTCATACTCCGAAAATATTCTATGAAATTTTGGTTTGAACTTGTTCAATACAATAAAACGAATCTCTGGAGTTATGAAAACCATTATGAATAAAGACAAAGAGAATTACGAAGTGCGTATTTACGTACCGACACGATAATTGATGAACTTCGATCGCGGCATTGTCCGTCTGTTTTGTTCAGAATTTTAGATTCCAATCAGTAGACGATTCTGAATGCGTTTTATTACGTTAATGGTGCCATTTCCTCGTGGAAATTTCGAGAAGACGCCGAATATCGGTAATCTGGCTTGAAGCGGTTAAGAAAACTCCTCCTTCACAATAATCACTGAATACAAGCAACGTAACCGAAAATGAATCCCAGCTGATGCAAGACAGACGACAGTAGATATTCGGGGGAAGTCCGGGAAGTACGCCCAAAATGGCGAGTCTACAATGAGCCACGTAGCGTTCGACGCTACTCTCGCGCTCTGACGTCACCCAACGCAGCCAGCTCATGATATGTGATTGCAAATAAACAACATTGCAACCAGATAACCCAAATATCGTGGGTTTAACAGAGATTGGATCAGATTTTGGAAAGCGATTTACGCTGCTACATCACAATACCATTCGCTATCCTACTTAGGCTCGATCGTTGAAAGCACTGATCTCTATTTAACTAGTTAAATTATCTCTCTAGTTGTTATTAAATTATCTCTCTAACGTCACGGTTCTCCGTGACGTGGTCGGTCGTGACGAGCCCGTCGTCTTCCCGGTGGTGACGCAACAGCTTCACCACATCCGACCACCGCCAGCGTTGGAGGAGGTGAGTTGTTTTTTTCTTGAAATTTACCCCTAATGTTTTTAGGATTGAATTGCGGAGTAATCGGATACTTTTTGATAACAGGAGCAGGCGCGCCTGGACAGGCGCGTCACGATATACGCCAGGCGCGGCCGCTTGGAACCGGTGAACCTGCCGGAAGAGGACCGGGTGGAGTTGGTCGTCAGGGCTGTTACCAGTCCTCGCGACTTTTGGGCCGTCTTGGGAGCCACCCAATCGGAGCGGGACGAGGTGCTCCTCTCCATGCAGTGAGTATTCAAATATCCGTCAGTGTTTTCAAGCCGTTTTTGTCTATTTCTTGAGAAACACTGAGCCACGGTTTTTTTTATTCATCTCCGCGGTTTCAATCAGTTTCGAAGTCGCAACAGGAATGTATACTAATCGAAACAAATTTTATTTCCAGCCAATTCTACGAGCGCAAAGGCGACGAATACAAGATACCCTGCATCGCTGGATTGGAGACGGGTGTGAACTGCGTGTGTGCCTTCCAAGGCCAATGGCACAGAGCTATCGTCGAGAACGTCGGAGCAGGCGGAGACGTCACGGTGAGAAAGACGAAGGTTTTGTCTCTGAACTTGGAATAATTGTATCATTTTTTGTTACAGTTGTTTTTCTACGATTCGGGCGCGACTCGCACCGCACCTCCGGAAGCGGTGCGCTATATGACAGTAGAATTCGCGTCTCTGCCGCCACAGGCAATCGCCTGTCAGTTCGAACTACGTCGGATAGGTGCCGGCATGTGGCAGAGACGCGCCGTACAAGAATTCGGCGAGAGGGTTCGAAACCTCACCCTGGTCGCCACAGTGTCCGGAGTCGACAAAGAGGTGAGACAACATTTTCATAAGACAATATGACAAAAAACGGTATGGTTGATAAATAAATCGATGTTTGTTGTTGCAGAATAACTCCATACGGATTTCCGAATTGGCGGAGCCCCGGGTGGTGGGACACCAAACGATATATTTTGATATCGTGGATTGGATGGTGGAGCGAGGACTGACGCAGACCTTTGGTCGGGTGCGTATTAGGCCTTGAAATTTCGTATTGAGACATTATGTTGCATGCGCTTGTGTTTGTTTCGTACATTACATATATTGTAGTAAAATAGTAAAAAAGATAGACAGTTGTATTTGGCAGGATGAAATTTTCGATCCATCGCGACCATTTGGAGGT
>JAFFZH010008610.1:0-18896 GCA_018420115.1 Euura saliciscinereae | reverse complement strand
AGTTATTGTATTTATTCAAATAGGTCAATTAATTCTGCGCAACTTTTATAATTTTTCAGTTGATCGTGAAAGATTGTACCGACCACGGTTTGAGTGAGAATTCGCCAGCGTGATTAGACATCGAGGCTAAAATGAATATCCCCGTTTGAAGTGGACGGTTTCCACTAAACATACATTCCAAACGGGGGCATTCGCTTCAGCAACAATACCTAATCACGCTAACGAACGCACTTTCAAACCGAGGTGGGTCCATCCTTTCACGGTTAACTCAATTCCTAACCTCGCGTATAGTTATCAAGTTTTTTTATCGCTTTCAGTAAAATTTCACATTTTCAGCCGGATCCTCTTGATATTTAGGATCGCTGCATGAAGATGTCGCTCTCGAGATCCTCTTGATATTTTGGATCGTTGCGTGAAGATGTCGCTCTCGAGATCCTCTTAATATTTTGGATCGTTGCATGAAGATGTTGCCCTCGAGAACTGCAGCTTATCGGGGAAGTTCTCTTGAGAATTATCTGCAATCGAGCAAAAAACTTCACATCAGGAAAAAAATGGTCATTGTTCTTATCCGTAATAGGGGTAGAATGAAAGGAAAACTTACAAGTCATAATTTTGATGGGGTAATCTTGCACCACAACCTGATGATTCGGATCGATTGAAACTGCTGATCCGAAAAATGTTCTGCACCCCCTCGGTTGATCCAAAAATGCTCTGCCTCGGTACTTTCAGGACGAAGACAATGCTGTTATGCACAATATGTTATGACGTGATGAAGCGCGATGGATGAAATTCACACCTTTTCCTCACTGATTGGACAATTGAATACACGTTTTCGCACAGCTTGATTGATGCAAAGTTTTGGTTCAACACTCGATCACTTGCCGCTGATATTTGTCACTTGAGAACTTTGGACTCAGTTTATATCGACTTCAATCCCACCAGTGCCCGCAGATTTCATCAATGGGTGCAGTGTTACCGAATTTCCCTGAAATCTTAGAATATTTTTACGCTAGTGAGAAGTGCAACATTTAGCCTCGATTCTCGCGGGGTCGTCAATCTTTGCATCGTCGGTGGGAACTTTCCAGCGTGAGTGCGTTCGGACATTGACTGCAAAAATCGTTGAATATATTTTACTCAATCGAGACTACAGAATCGTACTTTGTAATTGTAATGGGGTCGTCAGCCAGACCGTTTTCTACGTATTGCTGAGTGCGTTTGGACATTGACTGCTCTCAATTATTCCCGACACTGATAACAACATTGTTGTCGCGCTAAGAATCGCATCGTCTATATAATCGATGAATTTCCGCCATTCGACACCAGTTACCAGTTACCAGTAACCAGTTACAATGTTCTACCCGATCATCATTCTCATAGTCTGTGCTGCGAGGGCCTTACCCATACGGAACATTGGAGAGCACGATGTTCTTGAAACAGTTGCCGAAAAAGGGACCGGAGGATCCCTAAAAGTTAGATTCCATAACCCTCAAGGAATTAGCTCGGACTTCGTGTACGAGCATCGTGCGGATCCTCACGAGTTGAGTAAGTGTATCTCTTTTTCTTCATGATCATTGATTGAAAATCAAATTATTTCATACTTATTCACAGGGCCGTACGATACTTCGACACCACCACCAACGACAACAGCAACACCACCAACGACAACAGCAACACCACCAACGACAACAGCAACACCACCAACGACGATGACGACACCAACAACACCACCACCACCACCACCGCTAACAACACCGCCAACACCACCACCAATAATCCCCATTAATCCTGGTGAGCATACGTGATCAATTTCTCGTTACATACTTCATCGGCTTCGGACTGTTGAAATGATATGAGTATTTCAAAATTTAGCCACTTATAGAACGGATTATCTCCGGGTGCGCATGGATATATTTGTGCACCACGTAAATGAGATGCCAGTTGCATGAAACTTCATGTGAGCATAAAGTATCTAAATATTTGCTTTTAATAATATTTTTTTTATAATTGAAAAACACTTGTGTTACAGATGGGATATGATGCAGCTAACATGTTACAGACGGGGTATAATGACACAGCCTACATTATCATCAACGATTTTTTTTATCACTTATTATAAACTTTACTACTTTATTACTTATTTTACTATATACTATTTACTATAACTTTATTACTTATTATAAAATATGAATAAAAAACTAACACTATACATCAATTCATGGATTTGCGATTATTACACCTTAAACTATATATCGCAGATTGTTGGCTATAATGAATAAAACTGTATACATCGTACGATGTGCGAGAGAGTCAGTTCTTCCCCCACTTTACTGTGATTCCTTTAATATCACCCCGATAGCCGCCTTCACCAAATCACAATCAATATACGATTCAGCATCATAATGCTCGTGAGCAATTAGATACTCACTCGCCTGTTTTTCGTTAAAATTATTTTCATCTAGAGCCTCGGCAAGGTCTTCTAGGCACTGTTCATAAGTCTCTTTTATTTGATTTAAATCCTCCGACAACTTTTCGTGGGCAATTTTGATGTTCGAGATGTAGTCTTCCAGCGAGTTGTGCGTCGACTGCATCATGGAAACTTTATTATTTCCACACCCCACAGACCACACAGAAATGTTACTGCAGGTTTGTTATGCATTTTACTGCATATGATTTGTACGGTCCCCTCAAGATTGAGGGGCATGACGAACTCCTCCGTATCCATAGGTGTTCGCCCCGTGGTAAAAAAGTCTGTGAGGAGTGCTCGGTTCGCCTGCCAGGTTAACCAGGCATTATAATTGAACTGCACCGATCGATTTTTACAATTGTCCGACAGGACAATCATAATCTCGCACCCTCCGCCGATTGCGACTCCGATTTCGACAGATTTGGCTTGTTACGTCCGCCTTTCCAAGCGGACCTAACCGCCCCAACTAAATAAACATTATACCATTTTAAGCGACCCCTTCTGGGAACCATGTAACTCTAAATTTAACACTAGTAGGTAAACCCAGCGGGTAACATAAGGCAGTAGGTAAGCCCAGCGGGTAATATAACCATAGTAGTATCCTAGAAAACCGACCTCCAAGGGATACCATACCCGGGTAAAGGAATCGGTGAATAAGCAATAAGTTAAGCTGCGCCGTGGTGATCCCATATAGGCAACCCCGACTACAAAAACTCAAGGCAAACACACACACACACGCACGGTTACGCCGGACCGATGGAATAGACGCATATGAGTCAGCCATGACCACCGCCCCAAGAAGACAACTCATTTGCATCAGACAAAGACCAGACACACGACCCACACGAGACGTGCGTGGATCACGTACAGGTGAAAGGATTCCCCTGTCAAAACGATCACCCATAAGAACAGACAAACATAAGCACGTACGACCAACCAGAAGTCAAACAACGGACAGACGAGCCATTAAAATCTACGATCCACAAAACCGAACATACCCGAATGTAAATTCTCACACTCCCCCATATGGGATCACGTATCACGAAAATTAACGAATATTAACGAAGTCAGTTTTGGAATCGGATGACGCTAAGACCCGAATACAATGCATCCATCTTGGAAAAATGGTAATGAGACATGCAACTGCCCCCCTTCGATTGGCTATATAAACCCAGAATTATTAATCTCGAGTGCAGTACCTTAACGAACCTCTCAGTATCATCACGAACTTCGTCTCAGTTCAAGAGCAACTCATTTAAATTCATTTTTTCTATCGGGACTTAGAAAATTTTCAATCGAAGGAACGAGTCCAAATCTCGTTACCATAGAGTCGTTTTAAATATTATCTATCATCTGAATCTGTTCAACCAAATAAATTTAATCGCATCCAAAGGAAGTCGTCTCCTTAATTTAATTGACACAGCTCATGTCAATTAAACGACCCTTTACCCAAATCCCCCGTGATCCAACGCTCAGGTTTTGCCGAAGCACTCTAAATTCCCGTCATCATCCCAGTCTTCCCCGGGTTCATTCCAAACCAATTAGTCGTTTCCCCCGAATTTCCCTTCTAAAAATCGCAATAAACCAGGTGATTGCCCGCCACAACTCCTCTTCTCCATCGAATCATCAAACCCCCTATTACTCCCCAATCCCAGACGGATTAATCCGTCTGATCGTCCCTACCAAACGGGACGCTTCGACATCTACCGACCCATCCCTTTTTCCTGAACCTCAAAACCAAATTCTTCCCTCAACTCCTTTCGAATTCCCCGATCTTGAACAACCCGCTACGCCTGCTCGAGCTGCGAAGGAAGAATCTCCAGATCCATTTGATTGGACCCAGTTCGACCAATTCGACTCCCAGATTTCACCGTTCTCTGACGACATATTAGACGTCTACCATATCCCAGAGTTTGACTTCGACCTAGATCTCCTATAAAACGTAAGTACAAAATTTTACATAATAATCATTATCATATTTCCAACCCAAAAATCCTTTCATTTGCACCTCTTCCTTCTACTCCCCGTATCTCCGTACAAGTGTACTGATAGGGAGTCGTTACCCGGCAGTTAGGCCTTAAATTCTGAAGTTTTCGCGTATTAGTTCAGGTCTACGCCGCGACGTAACATAATTTCTGGTGACAGCGGTGGGATACGCAAAAAGGAAAGGTGCAATATCATTAATAGTGTAAATGTAGCAATTCGAATTATAAAATATGTCACATGACCACCATAGGCAGGAACTTTTAGATTTGAGCGGTAGGAGCTCGCCATCGTTTATGGAAGATGAATTAGACGTTTACTATAGACAAGTTCTCGAACAAACAACCGGAATGGAGAATAAACCCCGACCTTTTAGTCCCAACGAACAAAATCTCATGGCTGCAAATACGCACTTGCTAGGGCAAAACATGGCGCTCCGAGCCGAGCTAATAGACGCGCAAAATCGAAGTATGCCTCCACCACCCCCTATGGAGCCATACGAGAGGATGAATAGAATAAAACCCTCCGCGCCTCCAAGAAATCCCTATGAAACCAAGGAAGAGCCAGGAAGTAAGCCACCAGCAGATCTTCCGCCTCCCCCAGTAGATTCAGTAGATCCACCCAGGATAGGACGAGAGGAGAACTACTCCGAAATGACAGACCGTGAACAGGGATTGCTCGAGGAACGGGAAAAACTTTTCAATCACATCGAGAAATTGCGAGCCGTCATCGAAATACAGAATGCCCGTCTCGGAAATAGTGAAGAAAAGGGTGCTATGTTGAAAGAAATCAGTCAAATGCAAAAGAAAATGTCAGAATTAGAAAGTGCGCAAAGGAACGCGAGTTCAGGGGTAAAAAGGGGAGACACCGGGGTCTACATTGATTCCCCAATGCCAATGAAAGAAGCGCTCAAAACTGTGCCTGAATATACCGGAACGAATATGTCAGTGATGCAATTTGTGAGAGCTTGTAAGAGAGCCCTTGAAATGACAAATCCAAATTCAGAACAATACCTAACGAGGCTCATTAAAAACAAATTAACGGGACGCGCGTATACGGTGGTGGAAGATAGAGAGTTCGCGACGCTACGCGGCCTCCTAGACAAATTAATCGAAACATTTGGTCCATCGAAATCTGTAAATTATTATCGCGGGGAACTCGCAAGGTTGCACAAAAAACCGGAGGAGCATATAATTGATTACATAGACAAAACTAAAACTCTTAAAACGGCTATCTTAGAGAGCGAGGGCCGACAAAACGGAGGGCTCAACGGGGAAACTATACAGAACGTAGAAAGCGAAACTCTTGACAGCTTCTTGGACGGTTTACCCTCAGAATATCGAGTGGCGCTCCAACTCTCGGGTTACAGAACGTTGACACAGGCTTTTGAAAAGGCGATACAAATAGGGAAAAGATTCGAGTTAGAAAAGAGTAGGAATAGATCAGTGCAGAAAACTGTCGAATCCTGGGAAGCAGAAATTCCCGTCGTAAAGGAGGAAACTAACCCCTGTCAAATCTGTAAACGCACAAATCACCGCACAGAAAACTGCTATTTTCGACGGGATAATGGGCGGTTTTATAACGAAAACCGTACTCATCACCCACAGACCGACACAGAGATGAACCGCAAAGCAGGATATGACCCAAATCGTCCGGGCTACGATGACAATCGACGTTCAAACCCTCGCGATGACCGCTATTCTTCCAATAATGCTCGTTATGACCAACGACCACCGAATCTTAGCAGCGGCCAACGCCCAGATTCCCGTAATGATCAATATTCCTTTAGTGACGCTAGATACGGTCAATCCCGCTCCAATTACAGTGACGTTCTACGCTCAAATCTCCGCAGCAACCATTATTCCAGCGATAATATCGGAAAAGACCAATTTCGGTCGAACTATAACAACAACCAACGCTCAAACCCTCGCGATAATCAGCATGTCTCTAACGACGTAAGGAACGATCGAATTTATTCAAGCAACAACGGGAACCAACGTCCAGGGTTTCGTAACGGTGATTTCGGCCCTAGCAACGTTAGGGAAAACTACGATCATAATCGGGACAGTAATCCACGCTCGGGAAACGGAAATAGCAATAATCAATCTGATCGAGCATTACCGGTATGCGCTTATTGCAAAAACATCGGTCACACCCTGGCAGAATGCCGTAAGAGACAGTATAATAACACACAGAGAGATAGAGGAATGGGAAATGGCAGGGACCCCCAGTCGGGAAACGGTCAAGGGCCCTCGGGGAATCGCAGCGGGTCTCAAGAGGGGAACCAGACGACACCCGCTATGGCCGTTCAAATCAAGGAGTTAGTCGAATCGCCACGGTCAAATTAAATACACATGGGCAAGTACCCTCTGTAAAAATAGATTCAATCGACTTCAGGAACAATATAGACTTAATGATTGACACTGGATCAGAACCGAATCTTTTAAAAATTGGAGCCTTATCCAATCTAAACAGAATTAATAACGCAAAGATTCTCAGGCTCACGGGGATAACAGATAATTATGTAGAAACTTTAGGTCAAGTGACAATTGACATTTCCGACATTGCAGTGTCATTTCATTTAGTGCACGATGACTTCCCCATTTCTCAAGGTGGAATCTTAGGATCAGACTTTTTTCAGAGCCATAGAGCCAAGATAAATTACGGAAACGAATGTGTTGAACTAGACGATGTCAGATTTTATTTTAATTCAAGAGAAGTAGTTACAATTCCAGCGCGTACCAGTTGCATAATTAACGTAAAGATTAAAAACAAGGATCTACGGGAAGGATACGTACCCAGACTATTTGCAGGAGAAGGAATCTTTTTGGGCGAAGCGTTAGTAACCAACCGCGAAGGAAGGGCTTGTCTTAGGGTAACTAACACAAGAACGGAAGACATTCAATTAATAACGCCTACCATTGAATTGAAACCCAGTAAAAATGCAAGGCCACTGACGGACCCCGCCTCAGGGACCGAACCTCGTACAGCGCGCGTGACTGACATAACCAATCCTGGAGGGAAGCATAAATCACCGTCAAACCTCCTACCTTCTAAAGAAACGGAAACAATCCGTCAAAATGGGTTCTCACCACCCACCTCTGATTCAAATTTATCTTCTAATTCAAAACCCGAACGGGAAGACCCTAATAAAAATTCAAAATCAAATCCAAATTCCCAAAGGGAAGACTCAAATTCAAATTCCCAAAGGGAAGAATCTAATAAAATTTCGAAATCAAATTCAAAATCCCAAAGGGAAGACTCAAATTCAAATTCCAAAAGGGAAGAATCTAATAAAAATTCGAAATCAAATTCAAATTCCCAAAGGGAAGACTCTAATTCAAATTCTAATTCCAACTCGAAATCCCAAATGACTCTAAATCCAATTTTCGTAATCTCGGAAACAAATATAGAATCAAATTTAATGAATCAGTATCCAGGGACATGGGAACCCTACAACGTCCCAACGGGGGGGTTAGAACCAGAAAAAGGAAAGACCAGATCTAGGCCTCACCCTTACCTTAGGCCCCGCGAAAAAGGGAAAGATGCAGACCCTAGGCACAAAGGGAACCAAAAATCCCAAGGGACCAACGGTAGCGTTAACATCGAAAGGTACACGAATATATTAGAATTACTTAGACTAGGGCACCTGAATGACGAGGAAAGGGACAGCGTGAACCAGTTAGTAAAAACGAACGCGGATAGATTCCACATTCCAGGAGAAACCCTGGGTGCCACCACAGCTATCGAACACGGCATAGAAACAAATGATGACGTACCAGTGCATACCCGACAGTATAGATTTCCACCAGTACACAAGGAAGAAATTACGAAACAGGTGAAAGATATGTTGACAAATGAGGTTATCAAGCCGTCTCTTTCGCCATATAACTCACCCCTATGGGTAGTTCCCAAAAAAGAGGATTCAAAAGGGAATAAACGGTGGAGATTAGTGATAGATTATCGGTCTTTAAACGAGAAAACAGTAGGGGATGCCTACCCGCTACCCAATATAACGGAAATTCTAGATCAACTAGGTAGCGCCAAATATTTTTCGGTTTTCGATCTCGCTTCCGGGTTCCATCAAATCAAAATGAAGGCTGCCGACGCACCCAAAACCGCATTTTCCACCCCGTACGGACATTACGAATTCACACGAATGCCGTTTGGTCTTAAGAATGCGCCAGCCACTTTCCAGCGCTTAATGGATCACGTACTGTCAGGATTACAAGGGGAGGAATTGTTCGTGTACCTAGACGATATTGTGCTCTATGCCAGTTCACTTTTGGACCATGAAAGAAAGTTCAACGTGTTAATGGACCGTTTACGCCACGCGAATCTGAAATTGCAACCCGATAAGTGCGAGTTCTTGCGAACGGAGGTAATGTACTTAGGTCATATCATCAGCGAAGACGGAGTAAAACCCGACCCTAAAAAGATTGAAGCAGTAAAAGAGTTTCCAAGGCCGAAAACGGCCAGAAACATAAAACAATTTCTAGGGTTAGCAGGATACTATAGGAGGTTTATCCCCGACTTTTCAAAAATCGCTAAACCCTTGACGAATTTATTAAAAAAGGAGTGTCATTTTCACTGGAAAGAGCCACAGGAAAAGGCTTTCACTGAACTGCGCAATAAATTATGTGAAAAACCCGTCCTTCAGTACCCGGACTTCACCAAACCGTTCATAGTAACCACCGACGCTTCAGCATACGCTGTAGGCGCAGTTCTTAGCCAAGGAGAGATCGGGAAAGATCTGCCGATAGCTTTCACATCGCGACTATTGAACGACGCGGAACAAAACTATTCCACCATAGAAAAGGAACTTTTGGCCATGGTCTATGCGGTAAAACATTTTAGAGCATATATATATGGAAAAAGATTTACACTAGTGACCGATCATAGACCATTAGTTTGGCTACACTCAGTCAAAGATCCTACTTCAAGGTTAGTCAGGTGGCGGTTGAAGCTCGCTGAATACGAGTACAAAGTCGTTTACAAAGAAGGGAGAATTAATGAAAACGCAGACGCATTATCTCGAAACCCAGTTGTTAACGGACAAATCCAACCCGTCTGCGTAATTACGATAAACGACACACGTGACCGACTCACAGTCAATTACAGAGACCGATCCAGCGTAAACGAAAATAATCCTCAGCTGAACCTCATAACAAATCAATCAGACGATAGTGGAATAAGCACCCAATTTCCAGACACATATCTAAAATCGAATAACCTGTTGACCATAAATTCCGGCTATCCTGAAACAACCTCACTTGAGACCGAGCGTAAACCAATAGAACCCCTGTGGAGAAAATCAAACAAACAACCAGGGAGAACGGACGCTCAGGATACCCATACAAGGATAAACCACTTGACGGAATTGTTAAACTGTGGAACTAAAGGAAATAACGCTCTTAGGGAAAAACCCCTCTTGACCCCCGACACTTCAACGCCACACGTGCGACGCGCGAGCACTTCGGGACTAGGAGAAACAGCCTCTATTGAATACACAATATTCAAAACCCCAGTTCATGATCGAATAAAATCTTCTTCATTTCCAACCGAGTCAAAATATGAGGAAAGATTCTGCGGAATAACAAATTCGATAAACGTGATGGAAAAAACGGGAGAGCGCAGCCTTAGGAATAGACGAAATCTCCGTATGCCACTCAGGTACCAAGACTATGTACTGGACAACAATAATCCTGTAAACAACGCCACGTCAGACAGAAATTTAGACGAACCTGACGAAAATTCAAACAGTCTTGCAAAAACTACTGAATCTGAAACCGATGACGACATGACTTCAGATATCCCAAACTTAACCGCAAATGAAGGACTCTCAGACAACGAAGACGCGACCAATTATCAATTAAACAACGACTTGGAAGCAGGACCTAGCAATAGGACTGACGTAGAGATAACAAATGATGCACCAATTGACGAGTGTGAACCATACCCGAGATACACCTGACAAGGGACCAGACCCCGACGGTGGAGTCGATTCGGGACCCAACCCTGAAACAGACTCAGGTACTGACGATGAAAACGAGAGGCCATTGGTACGGAATAAAGAAGATACGCGAAATCAAATTAATGTACTAACATCAGAGACCAGGGACAAATTATCAATGCAAAGAGGAAATTGCGCATTTTTCATAACGATGCGAAATGATCCACTCGATGAAGGGGCACGGGATCTAGCTGACGTAAATAAATTACCCAACTTCCAAGATTTGACTTTGGGAAGAGCCAGGGTAATGGAAATAGGCACTAAAAAATATATAGGGTTGGTTGTAAAGGAAACTAAAAATACGGCATTGGATGAGGAAATCCTACTCGAAGCATTGAGGTCTTTGTTAGACGTGGTACGAGAACTTCAGATGGAATCAATAAATATAGCAAAAACGCCGCGATTGGACGGAATAGAATGGAGACAGATTGTTAAATTATTGCAAAGAATTTTCAAAGAAGAACCATGTCATCTGAATATCTGTAACTCATTGATAGCGACGCCACCCGCCGAAGAAAGACTGAAAATAATTAATGAATATCACTCGTCCGCGTTAGGAGGTCATAAGGGGGTAACAAAAACTTACAATCGAATTCGTCAAAATTATTTTTGGAATAACATGAAGACACAAATTCAACAGGTAATCTCGCGTTGTCTGAATTGTAGCCTGAAGAAGTTGACTAGGGTAAAAACAAAACAACCCATGGTTATAACAGATACCCCGGAAACAAGCTTTGATAAAGTATCAATGGATATAGTCGGACCACTGCCCGTGACAAGACTAGGAAATGAATATATCCTAACCATACAAGATCAGTTGACAAAATATTCATTAGCCGTCCCCCTGATGACAACTACCTCTATAGCTATCGCAGATGGGTTGATTAATAATTTAATTTGCAAATACGGAGCACCAAAACAAATCCTGACCGATCAAGGAGCAAATTTATTGAGCTCCCTTATGCGTAACATAGCAAAGAAATTCCGAATCAAACAATGCAAAACTACAGCTTTCCACCCGCAATCGAACGGTTCGATAGAAAGATCGCACCACGTGTTAGCAGAATATTTGAAACAGTACGTCAGCCGAGAAAGTAATTGGGACGAATGGATAGATCTAGCTATGTTTTCATATAACACCAGCGTACATGAAGGAACAAACTACGCTCCGTACGAGCTAGTATTCGGGAGACCAGCGAGATTGCCCTCGAATCACGCAATAATAGAAGAACATTCTAACAGAAATTATCAGGAATATTTAATTGAACTTCATACCAAAATAAGAGAACTACAAACACAAGCTAGAAAGAATCTAATTAGAGCAAAGGAAAGATCGAAAGGATTTTACGACCGACGGACCAATCCTATAAACCTAAATATAGGTGATGAAGTATTCCTTCTGAAGGAACCCCAGAGAGGAAAATTTAGTGACCAATATACAGGGCCACACGAAATTTTAGAATTATTAAATAACCATAACGTTAAAATTCAAGTAGGTAATAAAACTAGAATAGTTCACGAAAATAAACTCAAAAAGAAGAAGACATCTAATCCAAATCTGGATCCTTGAACCACTGACCTCTTGTCTGAACTCCTCTCATCTTCCCCAACAAATCCATCACTCGGAAAGCATAAAAAAAATCACGCTTCAATTCACCCCACTGCGCTTATAAAAAAAAAAAAACGCACAACTAACGGGAGGACGACTCACGGAAACCAGGGCACGACTCAACTGACTGGGCGAAGTTGAACAGACCCTTAACTACTACTACTCAACAACGATACTATGGCCATATACCTATACATAGACATCATTGCATCCCTGAAAGCCTCATGCCTGTGCAAGACGAATCAAGATCCACTATTACAAATCGACACAAAATTATTAGCATTTTAACTAAGAATAATGATGAGGGTTGCAATAATAAATTTACAGGTTTAACAGTTCATAATTCTCCCAACCATTTAATCAAAATATTCATATTTATTTAAACATTCGAAGTATGTATATATATATGTATAAAATATTTTTGTTTGATTACGGAAAAAGCAAACGCTTATAATGTACAAAAATATAATAATAATAATTTAAATTAAAATACAAGTTTATACTAACAAAAGATGTTTAAACATTAAAAACCCAGAACAATATTAAATTAGAAATTATTGTAGATTGAAGCTTAAATTAAAATTATATGAAATAACAAACTTAAAAACTAGAAATAAAGTTACAAAACAATCTAGTAGAAATCCGCGTAAAACCTCCAACCTGAAACAAAAAGCACAAGGGCGTAAATAAAAATCCAAAGGGACAGGCGACGTAAGAAGAGCTCTATGATGGCAATATATACCTTTATCCCCGGTCAGCTGGGTGATGATAAAATCCCTCGGGGTAAAACGCCGCCTTCTCCTCCCGAAGATATTCCTCTACCACGTCCAAACAACGCGCGCACTTGATGGACGTGGTAACGTTTAGATTCATATTGCACTGTGTACAAGCGTGCGAATCGAGGGAGGCCCATGTTGCTAACCGGTGGTAATGGTTGGGGTAGTAGGGGGGCTGCAACCCCCTCACACAATTATAGCACCACAGCGCGACAGGGTTGGGCTCCAGCCCAAACGAGTGCACGCTGTGGCACACTAACGTGGAGAAGGCCCGCCTTAGGAGATGCTCCCTATCTACCCACAACACTGGGAAGCCGATCCTCCATGCGTTAACCGCCATCAGCAATGATACCATTATGTCGGATAAGACAACTCTCAAATCTAGAACAAAAATAAAACCACCAACAAATGAAAGTCTACCCCCAGAAAATATATACATAAATTTTCAAGAACAAAAAAAAGGGAAAAAAAGGGGGGGCCACAAATAAAGTATAACTGAACTCACAACGATCCATCTTTACACCTCCTTTTTTTTGATAAAAATATAACACTTGAAAGAATCTACTCTCTTTCCGCCTTATTACTCCTTCAAAGTCAGAAGACGGACTGAGGAACCAAAGATGCAGTTGAATTAAGAAAAACTAACAAACCTATACCCAAAGGTTCACCCCACCTCGCGGACTATTGATAAGGCAACACCATCATCTATGACGGTCTAGAAAACCACTTGAAATCACCCACGACTAACTCACACATTGCTAGGACTAACCCCTCAAATATTTTCTCCCTTCTTTTCAGGGAATGGAAAGAGTCATAAATTGCTTGAAAGGCGAATGCAAATACGACACAGTACCAAGCGATTTAGTAATCGAAATCGAAGGGACAGAACTGAAGGTACACGCATGTGAATGCATCCCAAGGAAAGTCATTAAACTGATCAACCTCCTCGTCCAAAAAGAAGTACTACAACAAGGATACTATAGGTTACTAACGCAAACCTTATGTGACGCGGCTAAGCTCAACCCAACACTCAAAAGAGAGTTCGATAGTGAGACGAGTAAATTGCACCTAATTCGCGCCAATAAACGAAAAAATAGCCAAGTCTATATAACCATCACTAGAAACTACAATCAAAGGTTCTTTTGCTACAAATCAAGTAGGAAAACCTTACTCGACCTAAACTAAGAAGAACCTCAATGACAAGGAGTAGAATTTATCAGAACGATTCCTCACACATAAATTCAAAGACGCTCCTCAAAATCTCCCACCTTGTTGCCACATTTCTTATCATTCTTAAATTCCCCCCCCCTACCTTGCAATAATGTCCAATATTTCTATTTCCAAAACCCTAATGAGATTTCATCTAAGCCCTATTAACCTAGAGATCGAAATTAAGAATCAATTTGTGAACGTAACTACGGAAGGATGCATGCCAATGTCTGTCATGGACATAATTATCGAATTAATAAAAAACAAAGATCTGACCGCAGGTCAATACAAGGTAATTGCTGTATCAACAGATTTACTGCCTCAAGCAAACCCAAAGTTATGGAAACTGTTCGATAACATGCAGAACACCATTAAATTAATCCAAGATAATGAGTTCAAAAATGTCATAGTTAAAATCAAAGTAAACCAGACAGAACGCGAATTGAAATACTGCCTAACCCCAAGCGGGGCATATAAGGACAAGTCCCACGTAGAAATCAGAACAACCAATATTTTCCCATCCTGCAGCAACGACACTGTTGATTAAATAAACAAATCAAGACACCATGTAACCCACAACCACACGAACACCATTATATTTTGATTTCAGACACAAACAAACATGCAACAATTTATGGAAATTGTCAGAATGTACAAGGGGTTCGATGTTAAACCATGCGACATCCACGTACATACAGAAGAAGGGGGAATAAAGCTTCGTTCGCGCACCCACCTACCATCTACAGTGCAAAGCCTATTATACCGGCTGACGTTAGATAATCATCTAGTAAACGGGCACTACAGGTTCATGACAGTATCAGAAAATAGGTTCGAGACAATGAAAATACGAACCGTCAGAGAGTTCGACGAAGCCCATTCAAGTATTGGTATCATTAGGTCACACAACGAAGAAGATTATTACGTTATGATAAAAAACTCAGGAGTGTTAGGGTCAGCGCATTACCGAGTGACAGGTGGGCACTTCTTACAAAACTTTGGTCAACCAAACATATCGCCAGAGGAACCAAAACCTAGCATTTCAGGGTGAAAAGGTTAATTCCGCACAAAGTCTATTCTATTTTTCCACTTAGAGACCACTCGGGATAATGCAGAGAGAATCCCTCCAACCTCACTCCTCAACCCACAAATTAACCTATAATAATATACTCAAAAGTTCGCGTTTCGCCTACATTCTAGAACGAAATGAAATTACCAGCGCGCTACAACCATTCTCTGCAACGGCCATACATATTTCACAACAAGGGGCACTCAATCCAACAACAACTCGAGATATGGCCCCTCCCCCACGCCACAGTTATAAAATTGGATACGGAATGCGTACCCCAAGTCAAGGATGTAATAGCAAACTTAATTACCGATAAAATTATTAAAGATCGAGTTTATGGATTACATATTATTGATAGTGATTACTTAATGGAGTTCGGACTGAACCCCCCACCAAGTTATTTTAATTATGACGATTCTATTTCGATTGTATGGGGAGAACAAATAACTTACGCCATGGTACAAACCGACGGACGTGACTATTATGCCGAATTTGATGTGATAGACGGAGAAGCGTTTCGGATCATAAATGAATCCGGGTTCTCAATTTGGATAAACGATGAAATTCTCGAAGGAGCTCCTTTAGTTATGGATCTCTAGGAAAATTTAACAAAAATTTATAAATTGAATAATGAAAATACACTGTCCCAGAACCAAGAGACAATAACTCAGAGGTAGCCACCTCATTGCGTGTTTCAGGAAGAACCCGGATTTATAATGAACGGACAAGTTAGAATAACATTCATCGATACTACTCCACCAGCACAAAAACTGCTCAATATTTCCCCTCGATTGAACGAGGTTTTAGTGAAGTCCACGCACCCGTTAACGTTATCAGATAAGGATATAATTAGCTTCCTCGTCCGAAGAAGTATATTAGGAATTGGGAACCATTTCTATGATAGTCACTCTACTCATTGGAACCGCGCCGACCCTCACAATGGCGATCCAGGTACACACCCTGCACCCAATCAAACTATAATAAAAATAGTATCACCTAATGTATGCATAAAACTCTTGGGAACCGCGACACATGTGTTAAAGGACGTCTTTGTGTGGGAAGGACGGGTATGAATTTCGATATAATTATAAGCTTGCATTCTGAATTTTAAATTATAATTAGATATAGGAAAAATTAAACTTAAATACGCCATCGAAGTTATTCTATGATATACATTAAATTTAATTATGATTAAAGGTGATGGTTAAATTAGATAATAATATATATATATATGAATACATACCCACGAGAATATAAATTTATATAATGCTTAAGATACTAGCTTGTCGATTATAAGTGGAAAATTTAACCATAAGGGCTCGTCCACGGCATAAAAAATGAAATAATATATATATATATTCGTCAAACTAATCAACCAAGACCAAGAGAATCAAGAAATCAAATCAAGAATGATTCACTCTGAGGGACAAGCTCTTACGATTAAAACTATAAAATAGTGTCATCAACATATATTCATTAAACACATAAGGACGCTTTACCCTCACAATTATAAGCATTTAAAACCAATTGCGTTCATTCAAAATTAATACTTATTTATAATATAACGTAGATGTAATCTCACCATATATAATAAAAATTATACTTACCCTAACCATGGAGTATTCAATCACACCACGAACAAAACCATAACATATTGTAATGATCGTTACGCTAAACTATATTCATTTTTCATAAGTCACATGGCCAGCCTATTATCTTGCCCCATGTCTATATAAATCTATTTAAGTTAATGAACCATCTGTTCTAGTAAACGGAAATGATAATCCTCATATTCCTAATAACCATATTCCCGACTTCTTGGAGCTTGGTGGGCTACGATTGTGGTGGACCAACATTCAACGTGACAACGATAAACCTCAGAACCCTGGCCGAGTGTAACATACCAGAAACACCACCTGTTACTAAGGAAGTGTACATACAACTATTACAACTGTCAAGTTATAAGAAAACCGAAGTAACACAATGTAAACTAGATATCGATCGGACCGTGTATTATTGTGGGATGCATTCCCATGTGTCAATAGTGAACAATGGCCGACGAGCCTATATCTCTAAAATAAGCAGAGAATCCTGTCTCGACCTACATAAAACGGGACGAATATCGGTCGGACACGTGAGCCTACAAGGATTCGAAGCGAATAGAACATCCACCAGGAGCATAACAATGGCAGGGAGCGTGAAAGACGACGGAGCATGTAGTGGAAGCCATTTCGACGACGGATATGGATCTTGGGACAACGCCGTAGTACAGGGAATCGCTTCGGTATCTCTAACAAATTATCAAGCATCGGTCAAAGTAGACGACAATGTCATAATACTGAATAGCGGACGACGATGCAAACTTTCGGACAACAACTGCTTTGATGAAGAAGGAGGGGATACATACTGGAACGATTATCCTAAGGACAATTGCAACTTCGACAAGTACGACGTGTTATACGAAGGAAAGGCGACACGACTCAAGGGCCCAGCTGACGAGGGTACCACACCTACACTCTACACACTGTCAACCAACGACGTGACCTTTACACTAGTAAAGAAAGCCGAGATTTCACTGTGTGGATACACCCTCATTACAACCGAACACCCTAAACTGTTTATCTTGGAAACCAGCCGAGGCGACACTTTCAAAACTGAAACCCAATTGGCCGTAGAGAATGTCGACATCTTTATGTATATGAACTCCAAATTCGTCTACATAGAAAAACACTTAAAAATGCAACTGACGGACTTGTATAGAGATGTCATAACCCAAAAATGCAAATTAGAAAAACAAGTAATGAGAAACGCGCTGACATTAGCGAGACAAGCCCCAGATGAATTCGCATACAACCTAATGGAAGGACCCGGATACATGGCTGTAACCGCAGGTGAAACCGCCCACCTCGTGAAGTGCATACCAGTAGAAGTACAACCAAGACCCAGTAAAGCATGTTACGATGAATTACCCATCACATTTCGCAATGACTCCTACTTCTTGAAACCCAACTCAAGAATCATCGTAAGAACGGGTACGCAACGGAGCTGTAACCCTTTCTTGCCTACAATCTACGAGATCGACGGAACCTGGTACTCTTTAAACCCTACACCAGTCGAAATATTGGCACCTCAAAGCATGAAACCCAAAACCACTCTTTCATGGAAATACACAGATCTTAAATCATTGGCAAACAGCGGACTATATCCTAATAAAAAGTTGGAAGAATACAGCAATCACTTTATGTTCAGTGCGGAGAAAGCCGGACGATTAGACAGTATAATAGCAGGAGCCGCTGGACTACCAGTAGACAAGCAAGGATTTTCAATGTATAACTTGTTCGATGAAGATACCTTGAGGAAGGTGGCGAATTCAGCAAAAGAAATCATGTGGGAAAACGTAACAACATTCGGCGCGATCAGTGGAACCATATACGGAATCACCCTCATCTTCAGCGCAATCAAATATATAATCGAAACCGCACTGCACGGATACGCCCTCCACAAAATCTTCGGTTGCGGCTGCCACCTGTTCGGAGCCGTTTGGGGAGTCATAACTAATCTGCTACTACATGCAAACAACGATAAAAACGGACTATGCAAACAAGACGTGGAAAACAACGCAGAGAAGCCAACGGACAGCCCCAAGAAGGAAGATGAAGCATCAAAACCTATCACCACAGCACCAGCCCCAAGACGCCCAAAAGCCCCAAATCCTTATCGAGACTTATCAAACCGCATGTGGGACCTTCAAATGTTAGACAACGGTCTAACAT
Organism: Euura saliciscinereae; assembly: GCA_018420115.1. NCBI lineage: Eukaryota > Metazoa > Arthropoda > Insecta > Hymenoptera > Tenthredinidae > Euura > Euura saliciscinereae. The sequence goes on along the minus strand of JAFFZH010008610.1, from coordinate 3 downwards.
TTG
>JAFFZH010008600.1:0-10117 GCA_018420115.1 Euura saliciscinereae | reverse complement strand
TTAAAAAACTGTTATTACGTCTCGATTTTCGAAAATCCACGATTGGCAGGCCCTTCATTCAGTTTTTCTACGTCACTGATATCAATTTCACATCAATCGAGTGTGTTTTGGCTGAGAAAATAGCGTTTGAAAATTCCAAGTGTAAATCATATCGAGGACACGTGACTTTCATTTCACCTTAAAGCTGAGCATGAAATGACCCTTATTGCACTAAATTTGAACTACAGCTGTGATTGTTTCGATCTTTTGTCACGTTAGTTAGAATTTATAGTTTCCTGGCTGCGTCTCTTAGTTAAAAATAAATGTGGGACGCTTGAACTGGTCGAAAAATCTTTTACTCTTCTCTAGCTAGTCTCACTAATATAATAAATAAAGTTAAAACGAGCATTTATCTACTCCTCGGCTTCTTTCCCAAAGGAATCATTTCCATCTCCCTCAAATTCCTCCTGAATTTTTTATAAAATTCAAGTACCACAGGATTTGCCCATACTTGATTCGGTTTAAAGTCCAGAACCCTGAGGGCTTCTAGATTCTGAGCTCTCGAAAGAGCGACGTAGGCCTGCCCAGCGTCGAAAACCCTCCCAAGACTCATCTCGACGCAGTCTAGGGTCAGCCCTTGACTCTTGTGGATGGAAAATGCCCAGGCAAGCTTCAACGGTATCTGTTTCCTATTCAAAACAGCACCGCCCGGGGTTTTGATGGTCCATTTCTCCATCTTGGCTCTGTACTCTTTCCCGGATTTGAATTTAACTATCGGAGCGTCCTCCGCGAACCTTACGACGACCCCTCGAGCCCCGTTCACCAATCCACCGGCTATGTTGATGTTCTTCATCAGCATGACCTGCGCCCCAATTTTCAGGTCCAGTTTACTAGGAACTGGGACCTGCTGATCCAGGGTTTTCGTCATGTAGGCGTCAGAGTCCTCCGCAAGAAACGACCTCGTCTCCCCCTCCAGCCCCTCCAGCTTGGACTCGTTGATCAAATTCGCGTCGTTTATGTGAGAGCAGAGCCTGGTCGCCAGGATCCCCTCCTTTTCGATCTGTTGACTAGAGGTGGCAGTCAGGGTCTTGGTGACGTTGTCCGTGACTATACCGATCCTAATACTGTTCAAAATGCTGATGAAAACTGGATCGCTCTGCCTGTGAACTTTCTCAAGCTCAAAAGTGTGCTTGACGCAGTCTTTCCAGGCCTGGCTTTGGAAGCAGAACCTCATCTCCGTGTCTCTAGAGACGGGGGGAAGCTGGAGGAAGTCGCCGCAGAGGATCAGCTGGATTCCTCCGAAGGGTTTGTCGTTCCTTCTTATCCTCCTGGCCACGGCTTCTATCTTGTCGAAGAAACCTCCGTCCACCATTGATATCTCGTCTATGATCAGATGCTTCGTCCTCCGCCAAACCCCGGCTGCGGCAGGCCTGGACGCCAGCTGGTAGCATTTCTCCAAGGAACCCGTTCCCATCCCGATTCCAGCAAACTGATGCAGGGTGACGCCTCCGATGTGGCACGCGGCTACTCCTGTGCTGGCTGTGGCCATTGTCGCCTCGGGTGGCAGAGCCGCGATGATCCTCTTCAGCAGGAAGGACTTTCCGGTTCCGGCCGATCCCGTGAAGAAGAGATTCTGCCCTCGGAGAGCTGCGTCGAGGACGGAACTCTGCTCGTCGGTCAATTGGCATACGGTCGGATTATCGTAGAGCTTTTTCGCGATCGGTATCTTCGGAGCGTTCCGGTCTACGAGCTTCCGCTTTCTGATGTTGGAAGGGGACGGAGTCGTGATGGTCGCGCGAGAAGCGGCGATGGCCTTCTCCTTGGCTTTGTCGATCTCTGCAGTCGTGGCGGGGCTTATTTCCTGCTTGGAGTGAAGCGGCTTGTTGGACAGAAGCTGTTCTCTGATCGAGAGGGGATTTTTCGTTCCGTTTTGCTCGGACTGACCGGTCATCTTGACGAATACTGTTTTCAGGAAAGATATCAGCTGCGCCGGCGGAGCGTTGGACATCATCAGCGTGCAGCGAGACTCGATGAACTTTATCGACGCCTTGCCCTCGGTTATGAATTTTTTGAACACCGTGAAAGCTCGGAGAGGAAATTCCGACGTACCGTTACCCTTGTCTGGACGTATCTCTAACAATATTTGTCGAGCTCCGTTTCGGATCAGACGGGCCGTCGCCGACCTGTGAGACACTTTGCGTGACAGAGATCCCTGCGCGTTTAGCCACTCCATTGTGACTGCACACGTTACGGAATTGTCTGAATCCATGATGCGCTAGTTTTGACACTCGAATCCCGGATAATGAACGATTCACACACTGAATGTGCGAAAATAACGTGACCATCGACACCCCCGGGGTGGTGAGCCGATCTTTGGAGGTTAACTCACGACATAACAGTTCGAAATGAGCTGGTGTCTGCAGAGGCGCGCATGCGCACGCGGCTTGGCGCCAATAATCGGTTATCATTGTAGACCCCGATTGGTGGAGACTTATCATTCGTTTTGAATCTTCCAATCAAGGATAGAATTACGAACGAACGAGTTTAAGGCACTGAAATATAATATAACTGGAACGAACGCCAAGGCGGCTGGTCCGAGCCGAGAGAGATAGCTGTTCGCGACAGCTGTTGGTATTCTCCTCTCTGTCCGTACAGTCAAGTCCAAAAGTTGACCTTACTCATGATTACTCAAAATTCAACCTACCGTGTATAAACGATTCTCTCTTCAAATTATCGAACAGCGATCTAATAGGTTTCAATTATAAATGAAACTCACAAATTCAATTCTATTTCAGATTGTTTTGATTATTATCAAAGTGAGCAGGCCGGACTAACTTTTTGCAGATGCTTTACGATACTTGGATGTGCGCGTGCGCGACGCGGTGAGACAGAGAGGAGGATACCAACCAGCAGTGTACGGAGCTATCTCTCTCTGACCGCGGCCTCTCTACGGAAAGGATGGGTGGCAGACGTTCCAGTTATATTATATTTCAGTGGTTTAAGGTGAAATGAAAGTCACGTGACCTCGATATGATTTACACTTGGGATTTTCAAACGCTATTTTCTCAGCCAAAACACATTCGATTGATGTGAAATTGATATCAGTGACGTAGAAAAACTCAATGAAGGGCCTGCCAATCGTGGATTTTCGAAAATCGAGACTTAATAACAGTTTTTCAACAATATTGTTATGTAATCCAAGGAAGTGCTGCCTCTTTCCACGAGGGGCAGCACCTCCTTGGGTTACAGAACAATATTGTTACACAAAATTCTGATTATGTCTTTCGATATTCGAAAATCCACGATTGGCAGGCCCTTCATTGAGTTCTTCTACGTCACTGATATCAATTTCACATCAATCGAATGTGTTTTGGCTGAAAAAATAGCGTTTGAAAATTCCAAAGGGGAGATCACAATGAAAATACGAAATCGCAAGAAAAATCGTACTAGATAGCTATAATTTTGAAAATAAGAATATGTTTTAGCACAGATTATAGGGATCAGGAGAGATTTATTCATTTTATATTCTATTAGAATACGGATAGTATAGTACTGCGGATTTTATTTTTAATATAGAGCTACATAAGTAATTATATTTATAGCTTTTTAGTTATTGTGTATCATAATTTACATAATAATTATAATAATAATAGTACCTAGTCCTGATAGATCCAATAGACACATTTGTAAAAAAAAAACAATTTACCAGGTCCATGAATGAATTCATTTAAATGTCATGTGTACTTAACATTTTGAGATTATTACATTACATTAGATTCAACTCTCAAGTGAATGAAAAGTTGTCCAACTAACAATAAGATTTTGAGATTATCCATCGTTTTATTAAATTTGAAAATTATAACAATTTAATATCACTATGATAATTTTGATGTTTGGTAGCTTTTATGTAAAAATTGCCAAAATTTCACTTTCTTGCAAAGAATTATTATAGTAAAGAAAATAGGCATAAGTAGAAAGATCGTTCCTATTATACATTCAGTTTATAGTTAGTATATGATCAGTGTGTAACCGATGTTTTACAGAAGTTGCATCGTATTTGTATTTGATGATTTCCATTAATAAACTATCATGATTCGTATACCATCAAAATATTAAAAATGAATTGATTACTCACTATCTTCATATCTATTATACTATATTAGCTCCAAAAAATACTGAAATACTGAAAACTTTCATCCCACCTCTTTCAGTGACCTGCAGTCAGAGGAAAGATTGCTAATAGTAATGACATACCTTAATTGATAAATCACAATAATAGTTATTATTTTTTTATTTGCGTAGAGAACATTTTTTTCTTGATAGTTTCACCAACAGTTGAGAGAAAGTTCGCAGGTATAACGGTAATCGATTAAACAGTGGCTCGGCTACTTCGAATCATGACTGTTACATCAGTGAGATTTCTTCCTAACAATTTTTCCTAACTACGCAAGAAAACAAAACAACTACATCATGATGTGTTATCATTTATAAAGCATTATTGGGTAACGTTTTCCGTCAGATCCTGAAACATCTTGCTCAGGCAAGCGATTCTGACGCTCTGATCTGAGCATTCGCCGTGTTCTTCAAATATCGTGGGGGGTGAATCGAGCTCAATAACGACGAGGAATTCTTGACGAAGAATCTTGACAGTGGTCTGATGTGGCAAATTTTTGTGGCCCAGAACGTCTAGAATATTGTCAAGTAACCCTTTCTCAACGGTTTTGAAAGTTCTGACGCTTCTACTGGCTGCCTGCAGCTGCGTCAACTTTTCGGTACGATCCACCGAGCTCGAAGATCCAACTCCGCTCGCTTCGCTCTCCAAATCCCTGTTGTGTAGACTGGATGTCGTGGAAGAAATCCTTCGCTGGGAATTATATCCCAGAGATCTTGGTCCTAAATTTGTCCCTGAATCCCTGTTCTGTAGACTGGATGTGGTGGAAGAAATCCTTTGCTGGGATTTATGTCCCAGAGCCCTTGGTCCTAAATTTGTCCCTGAACCACGGTGACCTTCTTCCATGTCTGTTGACCTGAGAAGATTCAACGATCTGAGCAAAGTCTCCGGTGGATCAGCATTTGCACAAGCACGGCATGTCTCGGTGATGGAAACACCACTCGCTTCGTGTACAACAGGCAGAACCGATTCATATTTTCTATCATCGGAGCCAAGCCCCCGTAGGTCATCGCTGGAAGAAACAATCTGATGGTTCTCCGCAGATGCGGCGGGTCCAGGAGACTCGGAACTCTCATAATTCGATTTCATCTCGGACAGCATCTCAATCATACTCGTAGTAGCCAGTCTCCTTGCGTCAACTTTGTTCTTTGCTCTGCCTCTGGTGACCAAATCCGAGACGTGACACTCCATCGTATAAATTTTACAGCCTTTGGAACTCACATCCAAGTACATAGGCGGGTCAACGCTGTTCTCCAAACAGATAGTCTGCAATGAAGACAATAAAATTCGTCAGAGAGTGAAAAGTATTATTTTTGTACATTTACCTCTAGCTCTTCGAGTTCCTGGTAGTAAATCCTGTCCTCCGGTCTGCGTTTCTGATCAATTAGAGACGTAGAGTAAAACGGTAAGCGAGCCTTGTTGCGTAGGTATTTATTTATGTAAGCTAGGGCCGCGCTGTGTTTGGCGTCTTTTGTTGATCCACAGTAACGACTGTACGCCGTTAAGGGTTCGCTATGCGGTCTCAAGGGACAATTGACCAACATCATTGCTGTGACTTTACCGTCCCTATGACATTCGTGAAATACCAATTCGTACTTTGGCGTCAGTTGCGCTTTGCTCATTATGTCATTTAGCACAGATGCTGGTGTTTTCCCATCGTGTCCAAACATTCTTGTTTTGAACAGCTAATATCAAGTATCTGCAAAAATGTACAGAAGTAAATGAAAATAGAGCGATTGACGCATCACTGATATCATTGATTCTACCTCACTGCAGTGAACTGTTTCAATTTCAGATTAAATTAATAAAGTTGAGAAAATAGAATTATTTTCACTGTGTAAGTCTACATTTTTGCATGGTGAGAAATTTCTGCACTGTGCAAAAATTGGTTCAAGTTAGCTACCACGCACAAACACCTCAGATGAGTACAATACAGTAATCAAAATTTTATTTTCAGGTACTTTCACTGCAGTTATTTATATGAAATAGAGAAGATCTCTGAAATTTTGTCAGATATTGTATATTTAGTTGATATTCTGTTAATTTCCCGATATTTCACAATTTTTTCCAGTATTTTTCGGAAGCCTACTGCTGCAGTGAGACCGAAAATATTTTGTTCAATTGCATTTATGCATTGCGCGGATTATTTGCATTACAGGTAATCCACACACGCGATAATTGAGGTCGTACTGATTATAAGATATTCATACCTCATGTGAGCCTCGCTCTGACCGTATGCAGCACCACGTGGCACTTTCAGTGGGATACTGCTAATATTTCGGTTGAAGCAGGATTCTGGTGTTTACAAAACGTGACTTTGGTCGACTGTATACAAGACGTTAGGACTGACAATAAAAGGAATAGCCATCGTCTACACACACAAACGAAGGTCGACACAATATAGTTGTGTTGTGTGTTGGAAGAACAAGATAAAAAACAAAAACGCTGAACTGGAAATGTACTCTGATCAAACTACGTACAATACAATTGAAAGTATGGATAATATAGCAATATAGTAATATAATAATATATAGTTATGAGCCTGATCAAAATACCGTTGCCTCCTCGTTGCACATGATTCTTTATACATATAACAACTAACAAAAGTATGTTCTGCAGGTTTTTAGTTTAGATGGAACTCTCTATTAATCCGAAATTTGATTGAATGCGCATGCGCGGAGTACAATAATGACCACTTTGAGCTCCTAGTAGTTAAAAGTGCTCAACATTGCACGTTCGCAGACTCACTCCACCGTTACAGGAACAGCCACGTAATTGTGTGGCGAAAACAACGCCTGAAAAACGCGCGAATCATACTAGTGTTACATCTTTTTTGATTTCTCGAATTTTCACAACAGTAACAAAACAGGTGACAAACTGTGTTAAATATCATACGACACCACTCGACTATCCTTTCATTATGCGGTCCGTCAAATCAAGCAGGAGTCTAGTCAGGCAAGCGACTCGAATACTCTGATCGGAGCATTCGTAGTGCTCTTCGAATATCATTGGAGGTAAATCCTGCTTGATAAACACGACATATTCCTGACAAAGAATTCGTACAGTGGCCCTATACGGTAAATCCGTGTGGATTAAAGCGCTTAAGATATTGTCATGTAACGCTCTCTCAGAGGTTCTCAAAATTCTGTTGATTCCGCTGACCGCCTGCAGCCGGGTCAACTGTCTCGGAGGATCTGGGGAGCTCGAACTTTCAACTCCACTGTCAATGCAGTCCCTTGCATCGGTGTCAGGACGTGGACTACTACTTTTCACAGGAACAATCTCTTGCTGAGAATATTTATTCAGGTCTTTTGGCTTCAAGTCGGTTCCTGGGTCATAATGATCTTCTCTCGCTTCTGAATCTTTCTTCTGATCCTTCAACGATTTTAGTAGAGTTTCTGCTGTATTACGATTTCTACAGGCTCCGGGTGCCTCAGCAAGAGGCAAAACACCCGCGTCTTGTTGGATGGAAGCTGATCTTATGCGGTCTGTGGATTTCGATCCAGATTTTTCTTTGGGCTGATATCCTTTCGGGTCTCCGCTCGAGGAAACAATTTGATTGTCATGTGATTCAGCGAATTCGAAATTGTCATGATATGATTCCGTCTCCTTAGTCAACCTTTCCATCATTCTCCTCGCAGCCTTTACCTCAGCTTCCGATTTTCTTTTTCCTGCGCCTCTGGTGACAAAGTCAGCGACACGACACTCAATCGTCCAAGTTAAACTGTGTTCAGGACCCTCTGCACCTATAGTCCAGTAAGTAGGCTGCTCCAAATTGTTTCTGGAGCAAAAAGTCTAGAACAAAAATCATTAAATTTCACAACCATCTCAAAGGATTCATTTTTAGATCTGTCAGGATACTTACCGCTAGGTTTCCTCGTCTGGAAGTTATCGGACTGAATTTCTCAGCTGCCCCTGTTTTCAGATGTTCGATGGGTGCGGTGGCGTGACCTCCACAGTTGTCAACAGACTTATTCCCTGCGTGATATCCTTCCGGGTCATCGCTCAAAGAGATAATTTCATGATCGTGCGCCGTCTCTCTGGTCAGCAATTTGATCATTTTTCTAATAGCCTGCGTCCTTGCTTGAATCTTCCTTCGTCCTTTGCCTTCGGTGACATAGTCAGAAACATAACACTCAATCGTCCAAGTTAGATAGTGCTGAGGACCCTCGGCGCTCACGTCACAGAACGTAGGATAATCTAAATAGTTATCGTAGCAGAAGGTCTGAAAAAAAAAAAAACGTTGTTGTACTCGAGGACCTAATTTCAATTCATTTCAGGCGTTCACCTCCAGCTCTTCGAGTTTGTCGTTATAAATATCCTCTTCATCTTCACGCGAGCGATAAACTCGCGGCGGCGAATACTCTACAGCTCGCTCTACAGCATTTTCACGGCGGAAAAATTTATCCATAAAAGCCGAAGCTGCGCTGTGTTTTGCAGCCCTTTCTGTTCGACAATAACGACCGTAAGCTGTTACGGGGTTGCCAGAAAATCTCAAGGGGCAAGTGACCCGCATCATAAATGTTTCTCTTCCATATCTCGTCTCTTGGAACATCAATTCGTACCTCGGTACCACCCGCTCTTTTGCCATCGTGTTGTTTAGTTCAGCTACTGGCGTTGGTTCGTACATCATTGATGTTTTCTTTATATTTGTGAGAGTATCTGGAAAAATATTCTTGCTCAATATAAAGTATCACATGATTGTGATGCTGTAAGCAATGTGAGTATCCGTTATAGCTAGTATTCTGATTGAGTGAAAATTGTAACATTTTCACTCACCTTGTTCTAGCAAACTATGCGAACGATGAAATGAATGATTGTATTATTTCTACGTTCGATTTGTTTACCGCAGTAAAGGAGTCGACGCAGAGTGGAAAAAATTTGTTTGCAAAACCACTTTGAAGAAAATAAGTTTATATACCTGTTAGTACATTCAATATTTCCAGTGGATTGATTATAATATTGCAGTCCGATCAGGATCGACGTGTTTACAGCACGTGACTTAGGTCGACTGAAGGGGACAGCCGTGTACAATAGCACATTTGTACACACAATCAAACGATATACAGTTGTGTTAGAATCTCGTAGATGTGTGTATTTATTCGAAAAGTCAGAAACGATAGCAATGCAAGAGAAGTATGAAAATCGTGAAGAAATATGATTATAATTAAATACCTACACCTTCAAAATTCAAGTTTCACATCTTTGAAACGGTCAGATGTAAATTTGATCTCAAAAACGCATTTCAATGTTGAAAATCCAATCTTAGAAATCCTTTTTTGACATCAAATCTACATCTGACCGTTTTAAAGATATGCGACTTTAAGGTGAAATGAAAGTCACGTGACCTCGATATGATTTACACTTGGAATTTTCAAACGCTATTTTCTCAGCCAAAACACATTCGATTGATGTGAAATTGATATCAGTGACGTAGAAAAACTGAATGAAGGGCCTGCCAATCGCGGATTATCGAATATCGAAAGACATAATCAGAATTTTGTGTAACAATATTGTTCTGTAACCCAAGGAGGTGCTGCCCCCCTCGTGGAGAGAGGCGGCACTTCCTTGGATTACAGAACAATATTGTTAAAAAACTGTTATTACGTCTCGATTTTCGAAAATCCACGATTGGCAGGCCCTTCATTGACTTTTTCTACGTCACTGATATCAATTTGACATCAATCGAATGTGTTTTGGCTGAGAAAATAGCGTTTGAAAATTCCAAGTGTAAATCATATCGAGGTCACGTGACTTTCATTTCACCTTAAGCCCCTCCCATTTTCGACGCATCAAATGGGCGATCCTGTATAATAGAATATGATACTGTTCAACTATCCTTTCATCATGTGGTCCAATAAATCCAGAAGAAGTCTGGTCAGGCAAGCGACCCTGATACTCTGATCAGAGCATTCGTAGTGTTCTTCGAATATCATGGGAGCTAAATCCTGCTTGATAAGCACGTCG
>JAFFZH010008597.1:0-12074 GCA_018420115.1 Euura saliciscinereae | reverse complement strand
AGGGGCCTCTTTTCAATTTGGGATGCCTCAACAATTTTCTACACGGGGTGGTGCTACCAGCTGCTCGAGGCACGATTCGCAGCAGCAAAAATGCGCGCAAGGTAGAAACATGTGCGTCGATATGTCGTCGAGGCAGGCTGCACATGTGTCCAGCGGACGGAGGGTCTCATCATTTGACGGGGCATCGGTAGAAACAGGTTGTCTTGCCGCAAATGGAATATCCCACGGTACTTCCGGAGGCTCGCCGCCGGAATACCAATAGCCGTAATCATCCTCCGGCACTTCGTAATCAGCCTCTGGAATTATCGTCGAATTATTATTAGGAAACATACTTGCACATGCTAGCTTACCATTAGCCAAGCCTTCGACTGCAGCCGCCAGTTCGGGCTCCGCGTCTGCCCGTAACGGACTCCGGGATCTCCGCGCATCTTCGACCGCTATGGCCGGTTCCTCTTCAGGCTGTGCGTCCGCCGGAATCGGGCTCGGCGTTCGCCTTACCTGTACAGCCACGCCAAGACCTCGACCGCGGCCTGGAACTCCACGGCCCCGTCTCCCACGACCTCTTCTCCCAACACGTAAAACTGCGGAAAAATATTGTTTAGCACGTTGGTAATCTTAGAAATTAGTACGCGACAAATGACTAGCTCTACATCTGCTAGCACGTCGCAATCAACGAGATAGTATAAGATGAAATTTACCTGGCTCGACTCTGGGCTCCCCAGCTGCTAGCTCTTTAAAGTCTGTAACAGGACTGTTTTACAATAATGCTGGTCGTCGAAGCGACCAGAAGATTCAGCTATTTCTTCTTCAGATATTAAACATGAGAAGATATTCGTCAAAAGCTACACATCTAGTGTATAAGAAGTGAGGGGTTTCTTCGTAACAATACTGTATCGGAAATATCGCAAACTAATAGTAAATATACTGGATTACCATACTGGCATACCTGATTGAATACATTTATGAACGCGATCTGAATTGTGTACTTCCAGTTGTATGATGATTTATGCGTAAAAACGTTTTTTAAAAGTACATACAAACAAAATTAGTCATCCATTTAAGCCCAAATTTTTCACAAACTTTTTGGCTTGTGTGGAATAGCCATCATATTTCCTGTACGACTGAGAATAATTATTGAAAATGAAGAACTTATGAAACATACGTCATATTCAATAATCAATATCTAATTGCACCAACAGTACCTGCCCACTCTCAGGTCGTGCTGAGCATCGCGAATGAGTGTGTCCCTCGACATGTTCCTTATGGTGCGCGGTCGTCTTGGTCGATCCCTATTGAGAAGGCGCACCAGATCGATCTCTTGATTGATGATTAGCTCCGTCAAGTGTTCTCGGTTTAAAAAAATAAAAACTATTACAGGATTCGCTACAACCGATGTCAGTATTATCGAAGAAGCGTATGCGAGACAGTCAGTTCATATAATTCAATCGATTTCCGTTTCGCATTTGAACCGACAGAATTATATCAAATTATATCAAATTGATTTGATGATATCATATCGATAAAATGATTTTATGTGTATGAGGTATTCCATGGCAACTGTGCCGATTGGTCACCATTTTTAATTTGGATTATGATTAAGTATCTATATATTTTTTGCCGAACCCATTTTTATTCGGATAAATTTCTAAATCTCTGGATAAAAGGCGATGTTTATTTGTTGGAGAGAAATCTCGAAAATTCTATGTTCATATAAAATCATTCCAAACCATATCCGACGATGGAAACTATTCTCCTCATATTAATTTTATCGATTCAAAAGAATTATGTCGTACATTTTCTAATTCGCACTGTTAATCATCTATTCATAAATACCAAAATGACTCATTGGTGGGTGATTATATTTATACGCATCGGTGTATCAGAATAAATAATTATCAATAGAAATGGAGTATATAAAGTCATTTTTCTCTGAAAGCTAGAAAAACCGAGAGAAATAATAGAGTTTCGCAGCATTCTAATCTGAAAAAATGGTAATATACCTATAAATTTCCATATATTAGGATGTAGGCCTCCCAGCTTCCGCTTTCCTTCATTGTGAAAGGATTCAACGAGGTTATTGGTGCGATGTGGGCAGTTGTACACACTGACCACATCTGCCAGCGGACGCAACTGTCGCCTAAGGTACGACAGAAATTGCAGCACCTCAGGATGCTCTTCCTCAATTTCGTCCGCGAAGTTTGCTAGCAATCCCAGTCCTTCATCGAACCGGTCCGGAGGAGCTAGCGGTAGCGCCATAGCGATCCCTAAGATTGGGGTTCTAACTCTAGCGAGCCCCAAGCGCTTCCATCGTTTCTCTAAGGCCTAATAGTCAGAGCAAATACGAAGGTATAGGATATATTATGTGAGGGTGGATTCTTCATCCTACGTGCTGCATCTGCGATCGAGCCCTTCAGAAATTTTACTTCGTAACCAGAGTAGTTATGAGCGCTTGAAAATGTATAATAACTCCCTATTCTCACTCATGCTGCTATTATCTAAAGCCTGGATACGCGAACTGTGAGTAACTGAACGTACCTGCTATGCAGCTCGAAAGTTTTCATGCTTTATGTCGTTCAAAGTGGGAGGATCTAGAAGGCCAGTTTATGATCATCAGAATTACAGAGGATGGGCGAGAAATATCAGTAGTACCTCGCTTGAAAGCTATGTCAAGAGTCTCCTACGGTAGAGTCTCGCACCAAGGACTGAGATAGTATATTTGATACAAGTGCGAAGGGTTTGTTCTGGCACGAGTGAAGAAACAACTTTCGCAGATGTATCGAATACAATTTTTCGTAAACACCTGCATGGGAAGTTCGACTTCACGCACTGTGGAGAGTGCGAGAGATAGCCGATTCCCTTACAGTTCGCGAAGTCGAACTTCCCATGCAGGTGGTCCGAAAAAATATAGAGTACACGCGGATGTAATTTTTTTCCAAGATTGCCAAAAACTGTACGGTCTACTGTGCTTCCGTGAACACTTCATCGCTCTATATCCCGGAGGGGCTGCTGGGGAATTTTCTGATTTTTTGGAGTCTCTTCATCAACCCTAGGACGACAAACTGTAACGGAACAGAGAGAGAGAGATGGGCGATGGCGTGGGAGAAGGACGAGGGGAGCCAGAGGTAGAAGGGAAGAGCCGTGTAGAGAGGTACTGCGACAAAGACAGCTAGGAGAGGTGAGACGAGCAAAGGTGCGAACGAGTCAGTGGGTTGGTTAACGCAACCACAGGCAGACGTATCGCACAATAAGAACGATACCAGACAGGAGTCTGGCTCAAGCTACGAGATTACGAGATCAGAGTCGAAAGAGAGCACCTGGACATCTGCTGCTGGTCCGAAGCACCCTCCTTGGGAGCCAAGAGTCGAAGGAGAGTACCTGGACATCCGTTGCTGGTCCGAAGCACCCTCCCTGTGAGCCAGTCTCTGGAGCTCCCTCTCTCTCAAACCTGAAGTCGACCGACCCCGGTGAGAAGAGACAGGACACCAGACCCCAGAGGACGACGTTGATGAGAGAGGAGTCAAGACACCAGACGTCAGAGGACGACTGCGATTGCGCATTCCCTTCCCATCCCGGGTTTGATCAACCCTAGCTTTTAAGTGTGCCGTCCTAATTATAAGAATTGTTTGACATCCAATCACCTTCCGTGATATAAACGATTTCACATTGCAACCATTTGACAAGCCAAAGCTATTGAAGATTATTGAATAAATAAAGAATCCTAAATGGATAAAGTATATATGTTTATTTAAATTCTCGTGCACTTATTCAGAATAACCCACCTAGACATCAGATAGTAACAAAACTTATTTTTTTCGCCTTTACACTACAGACTGGCGTAAATTTCTGCCCCTCGCGATTGTTGTTCATAACCCTAATCCCGTGAACATGGGTCGTTTGTGTCCATGCCAAATCTTTCATTCTACTGTAAACAGCCTATATGCCTTTGAATTTTGATGAAAATGTTTATTGAAAAAGGGATTTTCAGGGCTGGCAACAATTTTATCGCATAGTTAGAAGTCCACAGAAGACCTGTGAATTTTTTCAGATTTTTCCTTACAGAATAACATAGTTAAATAAGCGACGGACGCTCATGACCCATGTTCACGGTTTACGGGTGCTAAAAACAACGACACGGGATTAGGGTTAAGATAGTTCCTAGAGCAATAATGGGACTATCACTGAATAGATGAATCTTTTCGTGTTCTATTAAGGAAGAAAATGTCGGTCGCATTGAAGTTTAATTAGTGAAAAATGCATTCGGACACGATCAAAATGATGAAAATCAGCTAAAACTTCATTTTTCATGGTTGGCAGAGATGTGGTGGATATCCACCACAGCCTGTCGTTCTAGGGTTGAAAACTGGGACGAGAGAGTTATTTGACGTACAGACAGTCATTCTTTCTTCGGTAAATGGAAGTCGTGAATGAATGAGAATATTTGTCATCAATATAATAGATAATACTAATATAATACTAACAAAGAACAACCAGGTACTGATAGATATTGTAGGCTTTACCTGATTAAAGTGAAACCAGCATCCATGAATTTCAATACGAGGGAATACCTCGCTGCGCGAGCTAGTCACTGCCCGTTCATAGTCACCCATAACGAAGCGCAGGTTTTCATGAAGCCCGGGTGCCAATTCAGCGATTCGACCTAAGATCGCGGTATACAGCGCTCTGGTTCGGGCACTGCAGAGTACATAAACAGCCGCAATCCCCTAGAAAGTACGTTTTCGATGTGATTGTGATTACGTCATAAGCATTATATATATATATATTATAAGCGATATATATATATTTATCTAAGCGATATATATATATATATCGTTGTAGAGCATGACAAATCAGGCAAGGACGTACGTTATCCATAACTCGTAGGTGTATGGTGTAGAGCTGAGCGATCGGTGGATGGTGCGGAGCGACCTGTATTCATAATTGGGATGAATTATTATATTGTACAAGATTTAAGGTTGGCCCCATAGTACGTGGGTTCAAATCAGTTACGCGAATAGTTTCCTCTTTTTTGTTCATGCGTAAGATTTAATAATAGTCTAATCATGTGGAAATGAATTCTTCCATCGGAAGGGTTGATTCATGAGTGAAATGTGGTATTGACCTCTTCGTAATTCTTGTGATATCCCTCGAAATCCTCAAAATGTTTGGAAATCTTTTGAAACATCGTGCAATATTTGAAACAATCGAGAATTTGCAATCATTTTAAATCTTTTTAAATCTTGAAAGATAGAAAAATTCATATATATGTGATTAAAAAAAGGCAAAATTTGCCACTAATTTTTAACGCTCGTTCTACATATATACCCATAATTTAGAAATTGTTTTTCCCTTACAAGTCCCAGACAGCACAGAACTGAAAGGTGTCTAAAAGTCTTCGCGTGGACGGCTAATGTCCCACTTTTTTACTTCTCACTGCTATATTTACTCCTAAAGACGTCTGTGACGGACCAAAAGACGTCTTTGAGAATCGATACACATTTAGACTTCAAAAAGTGGGTCATTAGACGTCCGTACAACGACTTTCAGACAAATTTGAGTTTTGTGTTCTCTGGGTTGTCATTTCATTCCGCATTTCACTTTTACATCTCCCGCATTCAAAATGTGACATCCGAATTTGAACAATCCCAAATACTATACTTGATGATTGATTCTACGATATACTTTGACTTATGTCGCATGAAAAAATTTCAGTGGCTGAAGAAGGACCAGGTTAGAACTCAGTCACCTTGAATGTTCCGTCGACGTACAATTCGCCGGCGGTGTCCAGAGCTTCTAGCATTCGGTCGCTGATAAATATCAGAGCGATCGAATCCTGGTTCGCTTCTACATGGCCCCGGTAATATTGTAACGTAGGTTCATAGGTGCGAAGGGCATCCGCTAATTCCCGCATACTAGCCGGGATGAGTGGTCGAATTTTCGCACGTGCTCGTCTCATCTCGCTTTTACAAGCTGGATAGAGAAGCTTCGGTGCTACTCTGGGATTACTAAAATCGAAACATATTCTCGGGTTTATTGTGGCTCGAATAAGATGCCTGTAATGTGCAGGATATATGTTCAGTAACTCCAATTGTTTATTCCACCGAACACTCATGATTTTATTTGACATGAAATTATATAATTAAACCTTCGGCAAACGGCATCGAAGATTTCTTTCAGAGGAGCGTTCGTTTTGACGGCACGATCTAACATTTCGAAACGCATGGTTTCCTCTTCGACAATTGTTGGACTCGGATCGTGGCCCTCGTGCACCGTGTATACATTAACGCGGTTACGGAGGCGCCCACACACCTCCGCAGCACCTCGACATCCAGTACTGGACCTTGTAGCGCATCGAAAAAGGTGAGGCGACGTTGAATCGATGTGATATTCGAAGCCCTCGTAGATATACCGTACGGTATTCACGCGACTCCCGCGTATTTCTTGCATCTGTATATTAATTTCAAATCGAAAGATCGCTCAAAACATTTTTATAATCTCTCAAATCGTATAAAAAAAGCCATAAGAACAGAATTTTCCGCAGTACTTTTCATCCCGCTACAAATCAATTTAATTACTGGAAATCACCAGGAATATGTAGAATTCCATACTTGCGAAATCTACCCGAGGGGAAATAACTAGTTGAATTGACCTATCAATGCAGCGAGTAGTGAGTCATTATATGCCTCTCGAACTTATATAGGTTTCTATTCTACACAGAATAGTTCTACACGGTGAATGTTCTACACGAATTGTTATGCCCCACTTTATCCACATAATTTTTTTTCTACAACGTTTTTTTCTACACCGTTTTTCCCTACACCGTTTAGAATCTGCACGGTTTTTTCTTTACACCTTTTTTCTACACCGACCTTTTCCTACATAGGCCGTCAGCCCGCTGCCAAAAAGCGTTATGATTTGATAACGTATGCCCTCTTGGATTTTATCAGTTTTGAATGTAGAAATGAAAATCCAAGTGAAATTAGCGATTGCCCGTGGAACATTACATTTAAAAAAAATCACATATAATCACATTTTGAGATGATAGTATAACGTATGCTGAGCACACCAGACGTTGTTTCATTGTAAAAATCCATTGGAAAACGATCGGCATACGTGTCACGTGGGTCCTAAGAGTCATCAAAACACCTTAAATGCAATGTTTCACGGGCAATCTCTAATTACAATTAGAATTTCGTTTTTACATTCAAAACTGCTAAAATCCGAAACGGCATATGTTATCAAATCATCACGCTTTTTGGCAGCGGGCTGGCGGCCTAACACCATCGTTTTGTACACCGTTTGTTTCCTGCACAATAAATAGGGTAAGGTTGCTATCAATGGACCGTTGCCTTCGATGGACCAGTGGTATATCTCAGGTATGGGTTAGTGCTTGGCGCTGCTATCAGTGCGAATCAAGTCTACTAGTGGCCACAGAGTGGCCATGTTAAAAACAGTCACATCGGTGCCATAGGTGTACTGAAATTGAGCGAGGTAGGAATTTGCCCATTCTGATCTAATTTTTCCTAATTTTGCAAACGTGTTTGAACCCTTGTATCGGTGATTTTTCCTAAATCGTGTTGGATGGTTTTGAAGCTTATAATTCCCTCTTCAAAATGATACCGATACTTTTTTTCGTATCTTTCCATCCTGTGGTAGTAGGATAGATTATGTGTTGCGATGCGAATTTCCATGGATGGACCGGGCAACAACGCTATGAATGGACCAATATGGGAGGTATTACTTTTTTCAGTTTGTACGACACTTTAAGATTTGGGACTGCTTTTTTAATCAGAAAATCTCAAAAATCTATTCATGTGTCAGCAATTCATCATTTACACCAATATATTAAGTCATTAGGTCATTGTATTATTTTATGTTCATTATTTTAGTGGTCCATCGAAGGAGATGGGGTGGTCCATTCATGGAGCAGGGTTGCCATGAATGGACCAAATTCAAAAAACAGAAAATTGGTGATAAATAATCAGAGATTAACAATAACCTTGGTAACTCGTGACTGCTCTGTAGAATAGGTTACGAAGAAAACATCCACCAGTGGTTTTGCATTTTCGACTCAAAATGCAATTTTTATGACCAACTTTGCTTAGGGGGTCCATCGATAGCAACCTTACCCTAATTGATACATCGATTTCCTATTGTTGGTTTTTGTACAGAAAAATCGGTTTGTACGGTACAGACGCACTTAAGTGCCACTTCACGGATCGAAAACAGGCGTCAAAAAGTGACTGTTCCAACCAAAAATGAGAAATCGGCGTATCAATGAATTGATGTGTAGGAAAAAAACGGTCCAGAAATGGTCAATGATACATCTGTACGAAGATTCAGTAAAAATATTTTCCGGAATGTGATCTGATCGTGCAGATCTGCAAGTGTAGGATAATTATGGTTTGGAGGAAAATTGTGTACAAAAGAACCGGTGCATAATACATTTTAGAGAACAATTTATGAGGACTTGGTTGTGTAGAACCAACGAAGGTAGTACAATTGCGGTGTAAAAATAGTATTTTTCGATACAAGAGGCCAAACGAGCGTTTTGCGCACTGCGAGTCTGGAGGCAGTAGGAAGCCGAGGCGTCGTGCGGCTTCAGACAAGCAGTGCGCGGGCAGCGAGTTTGGCCTCGCGTATCGACAACTGTTTTTCTTTATGAATGTAATGCAAGATCCGAGATCTTGCCCATTGTTTACGGACGTCCGGAATGGCTGGTTGCGGCACTGTGCACAGGGGCGATGCGCAAAATCCCTCACCGGTGGGCAATAGTATAACATTGTGTATCAAGGGCGCAAAACACTATTTTTCGAGTGTGAAATTTGCAGCACGAGCTGAAGGCGAGTGTACTGCAATCACACGAGCCAAAATAGCGTTGCGCCCGTAATGCACACGATTTTTTTCTCAACACCTGGTCTGCAGAAATGCCTTTTCTCAGACCGAGTGAGCGGGCGCAAAACGGAACTTTGCGCCCGAGGGCCGGAAAGATCTGTTTTGCGCCCGCTCAAGAGGTATGAAAAGTGGCATTTTGCGACCGGGTGTGAGAAAAGTACTTTGCCTCTGTGCGCGGTGCGGCCATCGGCTATTTTGAGCGTCTGTAAGCGGTGATTTATTTTTATTACAATTCCTTTATCTATAGTGTGATTCATTATTTGTTTGGCAGAGACAAATCGTACTCCCTTTGATTTTGCTGGCATTTTTATCGTGCAATATTATTTCATCAATCCGATCAATTATTTCTTTTATTAGAATTTTATATTTCGTATTTATTATATTTGAAACGTTTTCATCTCAACGACAAATTCTATTTTCATCTCATATAAACTCCACGAAAAGTACCACGAATCAAAATAAAAAATAAAGAGATTATTGTTAAATTAAAATAAAACGGTATGGTCAAAAATGGCGTAGAATAATTCGTGTACCACATTCACCGTCTGTTCTGTGTAGAATATAACCTCTCGGACGAGGATCCAATTGATCGTCTTACCGAAAAATTTTGAAGTCAAATTTCCCATTATAAATTGACCTAAAAAGTTTAAGGAAGCCCAAATAACGCGTTCTCGAGTGACACAAAAGTCGAATAATTTTAATATCTACAACTAGCTACACGGAAACAGAGGAATAAAAGTAAATCGTACCGCGTCACAAGTCGTCTCCCTCTACACCACTAGCTGTAACTGGCGAACGGTGGTGAACGGTGGTGAACGGTGGTAGACGGTGGTAAACGGTGGTGAAAACTTGGTGGGTTAAATTAGCACTGCACAGGATTGTTTTGTATTGAAAAGCGAGAGAAACAGAAAGAAAAAAGGAAAACGGTAGGGGAGTAAATAGATTTGGAGAGTTACTCAATGACAGGATAGAAAAATTGGTGAAGAAAAGCTAACAAATAGATACACGGGATGAAATTGCAAATGTAATGATTTAGGCTGATTCCAGGTAAAAATAATGGCACGGTTTAGCAAAGAAATCTCAGAAACTTACACAATAAC
Source organism: Euura saliciscinereae (assembly GCA_018420115.1). Taxonomy (NCBI): domain Eukaryota; kingdom Metazoa; phylum Arthropoda; class Insecta; order Hymenoptera; family Tenthredinidae; genus Euura; species Euura saliciscinereae. The sequence continues at coordinate 2,082 of JAFFZH010008597.1, read as the reverse complement.
AACAGACTGTATTAACTATCCGCGCCAGACAAGCTAACTGACTACTAGCGTGGGCCACATGGGATTCGCGAGCGCTGATTCGCGGGTGCCTCCATTCGCCTACCAACCAGAACGCACATCACAACCCACTATCCAATAAGAAATCACTTCGCAGTTGTCCAAAGAAATTCAAAGTTTTCACTCGTATAGATGGCAGTTAGGAACTCCACGCGCGGAGACAAACATACGAAGAAGCTGCAACATTGTTGTCGTCTGATTTCATTATTCGAATGGTTTGGAACTTAAAAATAGAACGAATATTGTGCTGTTTCAATTGTTTGAGATATTTCTGCATCTACTGTTCATATGTTTTATAAGTAAACCATAATTGTGTAGATGTTATTGCATAATATTATGATCCTGTTTTCTCACCAGTACATTTGTACTCATTATTGAGAATTAGATTAAATATATTTTTTTAGTTCATATCTGTATGAAAACCGCGGTATTGTTTTCATGAATTATTTAGTTTTATTCTCTTCCTTCCTTATCTTTTACATTTCACCGATTCCGTTCAATTTTTGGGCAAAGAATTCTTTTTTAGACTACCTTTTTCCCTGTACTATTATCAATTATTTTCTTGATGCATTATAGTAACGTACTCTATATAACCAGCTCTCTGACGTTCGCCACCAAGAGCCAATGTCATGGGTGTGGGAACGCTTGATTAGCGATGTGGTTCTGTTACATTGTTTTCAGATTGCTTTGCGATTACTCAAATATCAATTTCATCAAAATACGGATACGTAATTCCATAAAGTGATCAAGGCTTTTTGGGCAAATTGTTCGGATATTGACCTCAATCTCAGAAACAGCAGTTTACGGTGAATGAAAAATCTCTCTTCGTTTTGTCGCATTTTGTTTTCGAAAAATCATAACTCCGGCTACGGTGGTCGTAGCGAGATTGGCTTGCGCTCATTCTGTTCGCGAAAGAATATAGTTTTCATTAAAGAAATAGGTAATCGGGATTTTTGACCGCTATACACAAATTTTTCTCCATTTCCCGAAACAATTAGAGATCGCGGAGTAATACATTTAAATAATGGATGTGGAAATATATTCATTGAAAAAACTGATGAGAAAAATTAACGGACGATCCGGGAATCGAACCCGGGATCCACGGAAGCTTAGCCGGAGACTTACTCCACTAGACCAATGATGTACACGACTTTGCCTTGCGTTGAATACAAGTGCTACAAACCAAGAAATTAGAATCACATTTAAATAATACAAAAAAAAAATGACAGACGTAGACATGTGTATCCACTCCTTGTCAGTGCTGTGTAAATTTCAGAGTGGGAAAGCCAGCTATTTTTCACGACCACCAATGAGTATTTTTCGGTATGTAAAGCAGTCGTTTTACCGACGGTCGGGTAAGTCTGCGAGTGCGCATGCGCGGAGTACCTCCATGAGTACGAATTGGGTCACTCTTAGCTCCTACGCGTTAAAAGTGACTTTATTTGTACACCTCTCGAGTCCGCGCATGCGAGTTCGCAGACCAATTAGTGTCGGATTATTTGACAGTTCCACCTAACCTCAAAACGCGTAGATCATACTCTTCTCTCTAAATCCGAATCAGCGAAACTCGCTGATTCATATTCAGAGAGTTGTTATATAAAGTGAACTTCAAACTGACGCTCGGCATGGAAAGACCGAGTATGAAGCTGAAGCTAGCAGCCACAGCTATCAGCCAAACTCTTCAAGCTACTCGTAAATATGATTAGGAAGTACAGATTTCTGTCTATAATTTTTATAAAAGCTCTAAAAGCGTTCATTTTTCATAATATTTCACAATAATTTTATATATTGGCCTAATTCTTTTATTTCAATTGAATTCAGCACCTTTGGCTGCTAATTATGGCTGCTGGCTTCAGTTTCATAGACCGAGTTTGCCCCCTAGTTACACTATTTGTCTCAAGAAATCGGTTACTTACAAGTAAATGGTTTGCTAATTGTAAGATCAAGTAATTTTTACTTGATTCTAGTAAATATTGTCCCAGTGGTATTATTTCGGATAATTTCCAACCTCCCGGTTCTCTGTTT
>JAFFZH010008576.1:0-15084 GCA_018420115.1 Euura saliciscinereae | reverse complement strand
CAGATATTCACTCACATGGATCGCGATCCATGTGAGTGAATATCTGCCCCACGACCCTACATCGTACTTGTAGGACCCTCTGCTGTCGCGCAATATCTTCGAGGTTAATCAAATATTTTCCAATCGATTGTCCAAATTATTCAAAGTCGATTCACCGGAAGAACAGTGAAATCGGTCGATCTGTCTGCCAAATATACGCCTCATCAATTTTTATTAATTACTAATCACTGATTATTTTCCAAACTATGAAAATGGTTCTTCAAATTTGTCCAAATGATTTCCAAATTACTGGGAACCATAATTTCCAGATTGGTTAATTTCGTCTGCCAATAAACGGTTCACTCGCAGGTTCGATCATCTACCCATTGGCTAAGAAAACTCACTCGGTAAAAAGTCACGCATCTGAAATTGCCTTCAATAAGGAGCGCAAGCAAACATCGATCTATTCTCAGAATCCTTTGATCAAACGATTCAAATTTGATCCTGCGTTTCTATCAATCGCATTTGAATCACTCTGAATCAGTAATCGTTCACTCGCTGGTTCATAATCCACTATCGGTAAAAAAAACTCACTCGGTAAGAAGTCATGCGTCTCAAGTTGCCTTCAATCAGGCGCGCAGACAAGCATCGATCTCTTCTTAGAATTATTTGTATCAAACTATTTGAATTCTGACTGGCATCGAAAGGGTCCAAAAAATATTAGAATACTTAATAATTTTTTATAAAATAAAATTAGGACATGACGAAGCCGGAAACGTGAATTATTTCAATAGATCGCAATCGACGTCCCACGCGGCACATGATCTCGAGATATGACCTTAATAGGTATTGAAATTGGTCGGCAATAGCATGTGAGAGGTAGACGGCGTCCTCTGACGGATCGTAGCCACACCTCGGGTTTCGGGGATCGTGATTGGTCCGCATAACCGCGACGATGAAGTTTCTAGTTGTTTCTGCGGCGGTGTGACGTCCTCGCCCTCCGTTGTTCGCTCCTACCCATCGCGACCATTGAAACACATTCAACGAGACCGAAGACTCCGATTTGTGATTTTTGGCTAGTTGATTTACGTCCACACACGACTCACCATGGTCAGTACCCTCTAGTTTTAAACGATAAAATAACCTCCGTCAGTCCCTAATCCGTGCCTAAAAATCTCCTCAATTGAATCGACTGAATTACGATGGGAAAAATTCTCGTCCTCCCACGATTTGACGCTGCGGCGTTTTCACCCAACGATGGCCGTTCGCGTGACACGAATTGCACGTGTCTTCGGGCCTCGCCGATTCAATTTTTTAACCCTAAGACGCGACCTGCGATATCGAGGAGATCAAATCTTGCTCCCACTCTCTCCGCGTGGGCGGATTAAACTGTTTGTCTCCGATGATTTACCTGGTCGATCGACCTAACCCTACTTTTAGCCAAAAATTATAGAAAATATGACTGAAACCGTGGACAATAAATCAGCGGTTTTATTTCATTCCTCACATCGTTTTCAGGTGTCGCTGAATCCTGTCAGGATTTTAAAGAACGAAGCCGAAGAGGAGAAGGCTGAGATTGCGCGATTGAGTTCCTTCGTCGGAGCCATTGCAATTGGAGAATTGGTCAAGTCGACTCTTGGGCCAAAGGGGATGGACAAAATCCTCGTAGCTCATGGTCGGTCCGCTGGTCAGGTTCAGGTTACCAACGACGGAGCTACCATTCTGAAAAGTGTAGGCGTCGACAATCCGGCAGCAAAGATTCTAGTAGATATGAGCCGCGTTCAAGACGACGAGGTCGGCGACGGCACCACCTCCGTTACTGTTCTAGGTTCGATATTTAACTTTGAAGAATTTCTCTGATTAAAGAAAATCGATTAATCTTCATTTTTCTTCAAACAGCTGCTGAGCTGCTGAAAGAGGCTGAGAAATTGATCGACCAGAAGCTTCACCCGCAGACGATAATCGCCGGCTGGCGTAGCGCGACGACAGTCGCTAGAGAGGCTCTGAGGAATTCGGCGTCGGATAATTCCGCGAGTCCCGAGACTTTCCGCAAAGATTTAATGAACATCGCTAGAACCACGCTCAGCTCTAAGATCCTTTCGCAGCACAAGGAACACTTCAGCACCTTGGCTGTGGACGCTGTACTCCGTCTAAAGGGGTCCGGTAATCTGTCCGCTATTCAGATTATCAAGAAACGAGGAGCTACTTTGGCAGACTCTTTCCTAGACGAGGGATTCCTGCTTGACAAGAAACCAGGAGTTCATCAGCCACAGAGAATCACCGACGCCAAGATCTTGATCGCCAATACTCCCATGGACACTGATAAAATCAAGGTCCGGTGGACCTCGAGTATCCCTTTATTCGTTTATCGCTCTGTTGGCTTCTATTTTTAAATCGTAATCGTTCATTCCAGGTCTTTGGTTCGAGAGTACGAGTCGATTCAATGGCCAAGATCGCAGAGCTTGAGACTGCTGAGAAGGAGAAGATGAAGGTATCGATCGATCCGGAACGTTTATTGGTTGAAAGATTGTGAAAATGAATTAATAAACAAATTTTTTTTATCAATTCAGGACAAAGTCGACAAAATAATCAAGCACGGATGCAACGTCTTCATAAACAGGCAACTGATCTACAACTACCCAGAACAGTTGTTTGCCGACGCTGGTCTGATGGCTATCGAGCACGCGGACTTTGACGGTATCGAAAGACTGGCTCTTGTCACCGGCGGAGACATAGTCAGCACTTTTGATCATCCGGAATTGGTGAAATTGGGCAAATGCGACGTTATCGAGCAGGTGAAGCATCCTGGACGAATTTTAAACTGGTCAAAACTGATTTTCAATATATTAAAACGAAATTATGCCCACAGGTAATGATCGGGGAAGACGTTCTACTCCGTTTCTCCGGCGTGGCTCTCGGAGAGGCTTGTACCGTCGTGATAAGAGGCGCTACTCAGCAGATTCTCGACGAAGCTGAACGCTCTTTGCACGACGCTCTTTGCGTATTAGCAGCGACCGTTCGCGAGTCTAGGATCGTATACGGAGGCGGTAAGAATTGAATCTTCAATTTCTTTCCGCCACGAATTTCCCCGCCTATTAAAACTCTTATAATTATTCTCAGGCTGCAGCGAGATGGTGATGGCCTGTGCCGTGATGAAGGCAGCGGCTGCTACCCCAGGAAAGCAGGCTGTCGCTATGGAGGCTTATGCCAGAGCCCTAGCACAACTGCCTACAGTGATCGCGGACAATGCTGGTTACGATTCGGCTCAGCTAGTGAGCGAGTTGAGGGCTGCGCACAATTCTGGAGCCGCGACAATGGGACTTGGTCAGTGTTTCGGGTCGGAAATCAGAGTTTCTACGATCTATAAAGATTTACTAAATTGTTTTTTATTTTTTCTTCCAAAAAAACAGACATGGAGGAGGGAAAAATCGGGTGCATGAAACGTCTTGGAATAACGGAATCATGGGCCGTCAAGAGGCAAGTAGTTCTGAGCGCGTCAGAAGCTGCAGAGATGATACTTCGAGTTGATAATATCCTGAAGGCAGCACCAAGGAAGCGAGTTCCAGACCGCGGACATTGTTAGATGAACATCGCTGCCGCTATACCCCCCCATTTAATTTCTTTAATTATATCCATTTGTCCATTCTGTATTTGCGCTTTTCACATCGTAGTTATTTCTTATTCTACGCGTAACACGCTTATTTAATTGAACAAAGGAGAAGAAGGAAAAAAAGGATATACACACGGATACCCAAAAATTTGTTTAAAAAAAAAATCATGAGATGAAGATGAAGAGTGAAAGAAGAAGAGAATTTGTAAACCGGTGTGACAGTAATTTGTTACTGACGATTATACTATCATTATTATTGTCATAATTCGTTCTTCTATACTTAATATTAATGAACACCTCAATTATCAATGTCAAGCATTTAAATAAATTCGTTTTATACATATATGTATATATGTATTATCGCATTCACTAAATAGTTTTTCTACCCCTGCTGTAATACTGTTTATTCAAAGCCGCAAATTTCGGAGTGCGAAAGTCAGATGCTAGAAAAATGATCCAAAAACACAATTTTGGGATTAAATAAGCGCAGAATTTCGTTTCAAATCCGTTAATCATTGATTATCCGATATTGAAACGGGGAAAAAAAATAATTGGCGGGTTTTAATTCGTAACGTGTCGAAGTTCGAGTTCGATCGTTTGAGAATCTCGCGCTTAACGAGTGTAGGATGCGCGCGACCGCGCTGCGATCGCAATGTGTATGACAGAATGAATATAGGGTTGAGAGAAATAGCAGTAGCGAGAACAGAAGAGTCAAGAGAGCCTGAAAGGAGACCGCGAACTGTCCCAGAAGAGGGTGAAGGTGCCAAAGATAGAATCTGATAGAATCAACTCGCATACCGCGTACTATAAAATATCAACCTTAAATTAATTTTTAAATTAGCGTCTACAGACTCGCCGAACGAGAGACAGAAGAAAGTTGACAATATTGAAAAAAAAAGTTGTTTTCATAAAAATAAAATATTTTATTCGTTTGTCAATCGCATTGAAGTGGATTTATTTGTGTTTTTATTACAAAAAAAAAACAAAACAAAGAACAGTAATAAATTTTAGTAATTATTATAATCGGGTAGAGATCGAAACCGTATTTTTAAACCGATTTCGTTAACCTCGATACAGAATCTTTTTAATCCTCGTGTGACCGTGATACTAGTCTCGTTTTAATCTAGAGGTGCGCACGACAGTCGTCAGTGTCTTGTCTCGAAAACTCCGTACGTGCGTCCTGCGTGGCGTGTGGATCATCATCATCACCTTCGTCGTCGGCAAAATACGATAATAGAATAACATTCGGGAAACGAAGAGGCCAACATTGTCGCTATTCACATTCTATGAGCGCCAAGGGCCAAGAGGACCCTGGAGAAGATCTGACTTCCAGGTAACGTGAATGAACAATATTTCACTCCCCAAAAAATACTTACGTCAATGTCGATCTATAATATAATATTGACAATATTACGCGCTAAAATCACATCGACATCGTCTTGGCATACGAAACACGCGGGTGTCGTACAACGGCCAAAAACATACCTAAGTTGTTGACATGTCAGCGTGACAACGTATTTTGCGTTTTTGAGGTTATATTTAGGCCTCCCTCAGCTATTTTAGTCTCGGTTAGAAATCGATCGAATTCAATCAATTTAATCAAATATTAGTCATTTTTTTTATTGAAATATCGACAATATAATTTCAGGGTAGGAGCGGAGAGCCCCTGCAGCGATATGAAGCGGGCCGCGGCTAAAAAACTGATCGAACGATACTTTTATCAGTTGACCGACGGCTGTGGGAACCCACAGTGCGACAATCAGCACTGCGCGTCCAGCGGGAAGGTGAGAGAGTCTAAAACGATGCCTAAATCGTTTCCCTTTGATCACCGATGCTGATAAAAATCATTACAGGTGACGAACTTGACTCCGAATCAAGCGGCGGCGCAGGCTATCCAGCTCTTCTCCCAGGAGGCTCGTCTCTGCGACGGAACTCAGCCCAACAAAGTAGCCAGGACCACGTTGGAGCCTGGGCCAGCTTCGCTGGCTAAAAGCTTGCCGGTTAAGAGCGTTAATCCAACGTGTTCGGACGAAGGTATTGACGCAAAGCTGGACAGAATGAAACGAGGTTTTGAAGCCTTGGCGTCGAGGGTCGAGACCTTCGCCTCTGGGTCTGTAGAACAGGTCGAAGCTAGGGACTCTAGCGCGGCTAAGAAGCTCAGGGTAGATTCGAGGCGGGTTGCTTTTGGACCGCAGACTGTATTTCCTACGGATGGTAGAAACGGAGAACAGAATACGGACGAAACTGAGAATTCTAATTCTAATTCCAAGGAGGCTCCTAGACCGGGCGAAGGAGTCAGTCAGAGTCCTCGGAGCACTCGTTCGGGTAGATCTAATTTTACGATTCAAAATTCGTGCGGTAAACAGAGTCGGGGTTCCGTGGCTTCTGCGCCCTCGGCGAGGGCGTCTAGTCTGAGAAGCGTTTCTGGTATTCGACGTAATTACGCGAGAAGCGAGTCTCCCGGTAGGACTAGGTGCGGGGATAGGATCGTAGGGTTTGAGACGAGGAGGCGGAGGCGGAGATGCGCGGACGTTACGGGAAGCAAATCAAGACGGGCAAAAAGGATTTTAAATTCTAGAGACGCGGGAAGACGCCAGTTGCAAAGACTCGTTAGAAAATTAGTCGTGCTCACTTTGTACCTCAGATATTTAGAGGACAAGAGATCCGCTCGGTCGAGGAAACACAGGGAATATTGAAGCTTTACAATCGTCTCCGAGTTTATCATAAAAATTGAATTTTCATAGTTATTAGAGAAAGAAAAAAATGATGGGAGAGACTTGAATGAAAAAAACCTGTGCCTCATTATTTCGCCCCATGTATTGTATCTGCAATAAAATTCATATTGTTGGAAAGTTTTTTCTCTTGACTATATTGTTCTGTTCCGCTAAGAAATCAACTCTAAGATTTTTTCTTTTTTTCTTTCTATCGTCGTTCAAAATCTTTATTTATGTATTCTTTTGATTTTCTTAATTCAAACAGAAAAGCCAGTTCCATTCTTGACAGAGGCGAAGCTATTGGATATAATACAGCGATGCAAATCCGAAGGCTCGTACTCTCTCCTTATCCGCACCCTCGGCGAGGTATTTTCCTCGGCAGAAGCGCTCAGTCGTAGCTTTCAAAAGAGCGCGGAGAACGATTCCCCCCTTGCCGCGCTTCTCGAAAGAGCGCCGGTCTCTCTTCTCGGACCTCCCGGTGACCTGAGCAAAGAAGCCGTTCGATCTCTCCAAGGGGAAGACAAAGAAGAAGATAGCAGCGATCCGTCTCCAGCTATACCCCAACCCGATGATACCAGCGTCGATTTGCCTGCCGTTAGGAGGGCTTTCGCCTCGCTTTGGACTTTGCCAGGCAAGTATTGATTCTTGTAACGTTCGATCAACGTTTCCGCGACTAATTTATCACTCTTTTCCACCAGGCGAAGCTTTTGAATCCGCGCTAGTTCACGCCCTGGTCACGTTGGCGGACAACATAGAACTGGACTTGAGGGTGTTTGGCATAGTGCCTGCGGACAGTACGCACAGTCTCTTGAACGTGTTTCTGATCGTTTTCGAGATTCCGGTTCTCGGTAGCAGCGAGTACCTGGAATTGGCTCTGCACATGTTGTGCAAGGCTGCTTCGTGTCTGCCGTTACCTGCGCAGGCAAAATTGGCGCGGGTTTGGGCGCGACATTCAAAGCCCCGTCTTCAGGGGCTCCTGCAATCCCTGCAGCAGTTGATCACCGTCAAGGTAATCGGAGGCTCGTTCACTCGAGACTATTGCGTTCAAGACACCGATGCCATTACCGCTCCTACCAAGGTGATGAAGATCCTCTACTACGCAAGTATGCTCGCTGGCGAGCTCGACGGACCGGAACTGAGGAGGGATGAGAAGGGGGATGGTCCTGACCCTGAGAAAACTCCGGGGCAGAGAAGTTCCGTCCAGGTCTTACAGGTTCGGTGTTTTTTGATTATCCTCTGTACTCATTTTTCTACAGTCACGTTTTTACTTCAAGGACCCGCTGGCTACGGAGTTGAAGATCTGTTCGTTGGATGCCAGAAAACCGTTCATACCTTTCAACGATTTTTACAACGAGCCATTGAGCGACGCTATAGAAATGGACAAAGATTTTGCCTACTACAAAAGCGAACAGCCAAAAAAATTCAGCTTCATGAACTACGCGTTCGTTTTAACACCAGCGACGAAAACGCTCGGACTCTACTACGATAATCGAATACGAATGTACAGCGAACGGAGGATGAGCTTCTTACAGACCGTAGTCGGCCAGCCGACGAACCCTTATCTCAGATTAAAAGTACGTCGAATGACGTTCTTCTATCTTCCCTGAAATAACTGATCATCTTATTTAAATTTTGATGAATTTTATTTCGTAAACAGGTAAGAAGGGATCGTTTGATAGACGACGCCCTGGTAGAACTGGAGATGGTGGCTCTGGAGAATCCCACGGATCTAAAAAAGCAGCTAGTCGTAGAATTCGAGGGAGAACAAGGCGTCGACGAAGGTGGTGTGTCCAAGGAATTCTTCCAGCTAGTCGTTGAAGAAATATTCAATCCTGATTACGGAATGTTCACGCTGCAGGTGATAGAACACTAGACAACGCTGTTATTTGATTGAAAATTATCAATTCAACTCATCAATTATCGAACTACAGGACGATACGCAAACCACGTGGTTCAACCCAACGTCCTTCGAAAGCGACGCCCAGTTCACGTTGATCGGAGTCGTCCTGGGACTCGCGATCTACAATAACGTTATTCTCGACGTTCGCTTTCCCATGGTCGTCTATCGGAAGCTACTGGGGAGAAGAGGCGCCTTTGCGGACCTCGAAGACTGGAGTCCGACCCTGTACAGAAGCCTTAAAGAGCTGCTGGACTACACAGGCGAGGATATGGCCGATACATTCATGCAGACTTTCAGGGTCGGTTACAAGTGAGTAGAGAAGGGAGGAAACGGAGACGAGGCAAAGCAGAGTTTTGATCCTTTGCTCTTTCAGAGACGTATTCGGATCCGAACTTTTCCACGAGCTTTGCGAAGACGGGGATCAAATCTACGTTACGCAGGCGAATAAGCGAGAGTTTGTCGATCTTTACGCCGATTTTCTCCTCAACGGATCCGTCGAAAGGCAATTCAAAGCTTTTAGACACGGGTTCCAAATGGTGACTGACGAAAGTCCCTTGGCTCTGCTCTTCCGACCCGAAGAAGTCGAGCAGCTTGTATGCGGCAGCAAAAATTTCGACTTTGCCGAACTTGAGGCAGCGACGGAGTACGAGGGTGGCTACACGGTGGAGAGCGAAGCTGTTAAAAACTTTTGGAGAGTCGCGCACGCGCTTCCGCCCGAAAGTCAACGTAGATTGTTGCAGTTCACGACGGGAAGTGACAGAGTGCCCGTAGGTGGACTTTCGCGTCTTAAAATGGTGATCGCGAGGCACGGTCCGGACTCTGATAGGTAATTGACGGTGTTTATTAAATTTTAAATTAGTTTTCGCTTATTTATGCATATTGATCGATTTATTGATTTCAGATTACCGATAGCACACACTTGCTTCAACGTTTTGTTATTGCCAGATTATGGAACGATAGAAAAGCTTCAAGATCGTTTATTAAAGGCGATAAATTACTCCAAGGGATTTGGAATGTTGTGAATAAGATTTATTACAAAAAAAGTTTTCGATCATGATCTCGGTATTTTTAAATTTCACATTTATTTTTTACGTATACGATATTTCTACGTAAGAAACAGTCTCATATCCTCCCGACCTCCCCTCTCTTTTCTGCTAATCTTCTATTTATTATTTTATTATTATTTGCAACTCTTACGATTCTCAGAATTTAAACTGTTTGTACAGTTGATAATATCGTATAAATAGACAGAGAGAGAGAGGGGAAGCGATGATTTTGTTACATGCATCGTTAGGGAAATACCGAACTTGAATTTATCGATAAGAGTAAGACGAATTGATAAAGAAGAGGGGAGAGATAATTAAAACCAATTTATCAAATATTGGATTAATCTTTTATAGACATCACAAACTATAGAAAATTTAAGAATAATGAGAACAAGGAAAAATAACAAAAAATAAAACGAAATTAATTGAAATAACTTTGCAATTTTCTATAAATAAATAATAGATCTTCGTCTCTTATGTATGAATGAAAAAACAAAAAAAAAAAAACTGTGTGCAATTTCGTGAAAAAATTGCACGAGTCAAGATTGTAGAGATATTTTATCTACATGAACCCCCCTTGCCCCCCTTCACCCCCCCCCAAAGACAAGTGAAACTTACGACTGTGATGTGAGTGAGAATATAAAAAAGAAAACGCATGATGATGTACGTGAAAGAGATGAACAAAATAAAATTAAAAGAGAAAGAACTTGAAATTATAATGAAACAAACAAAAATCAACAATAAAAACTATAAACGGTACAATGAACAAAAATTTTGCGAACAATACATATTATATAGGTAGGTATGAATATTATTGTAATACTATAGAGAAATAGAGAAGACAAAAAAATAGTAGAAAAGATAACAAAAAATAAGTAATTTGCGATAAATACTGAAGAGATTCGCGTATTATCCGTACATTGTAAGCTAAGTTAGGTTTATTTTACACGATTAATTAATTGTCGTCAACATCATCTCCTCTCATCTTCTTCATTGTCATCGATAATAATTGGATAAATATAGAACAGATAATAGCGCCTAAAATAAAAGAAAGAAAGAAAGAAAAAAAGGAATAGCAGAGTAGCAAATAATAATAATAATATTAATAATAATAATTTGTATAAACGTTTGTAAAACCGATAGGCTACTTTTCTAAAAAGGCACGCCTGCGGCACGTTACACCGATATTATATCTTTAGTCGTGTGATAATATTATAGTTGTATAAAAAGAAAAGAAAAGAAAAAAAAACTGTACGATACGTATCAGTTGGTGTCTATCAAATTTGGAATCGCAGTGTATGATGGTAGGTAGTGCTCTAGTGCCATAAACGAAGAAAGAGAATAAAAAAGAAAATAAATTAAAAAAACTAAGAAACTAGTTTAAATTACACGAGAAGAACAAACAAAAAAAAACTATCAACGCGTTACGTGTATAAAACAAATACAAAAATAAAAATAAAAACAAAAATGATGTAAAGTTTCTATAAGTATTATATAATAATAATAATAATGATAATAATTGTCGAATAAAGAAATTTGTGTCCCATCACAATGCGATATTATAAATGAGTACATAAATAATTGGGGGAAAAAGTGACGAGATATAATTATTTATGACCCGAATATTATGTATGTATGCATGTATAGGGAATAAAATTATCATCCGGTCTATGATGAAACAGGCAACTGAGTAAATTAAGTAGCAGCGTTTTGTTTGTACAATTGGATATAAAAAAAAAAGAGAAGAACAAAAATGTGGAGTACATAATACGCTGAAACGTGCTTCGATATCTGTGGAATATGAATTTTTTTTCTTCCCCACATAAGATCATTCAATATTATCTATTTATTTTTCGAAGAAATAGACCTAGTGTTATGCAGTGCTTTCAATATTACCCAGAATATAATTATATACCGTAAGTTCCGACTATCCAGCGTTTTTTTTCTAATTTATATGATTTTAGTTCTTCCTTTCATGAGGAAATAATAATAATCAGGTATAGGGCGTCGTTCAGACCAAAAGTCTGGCGAAGTAATTAGTATCCATATTGTGTGTGTTGCGCTCATACTTCGTAGTTCATAGTTAAGGATGTACAGGCCATACAATCTCAACCAAAAGTGAGTCTCGTCGTCAATATTGAGTACTTCGAGATGAGATAAAAATCGGAAAAAAATCAACCACAATCAAGATGATAAGAGTATTCATTTTCAATAATAATAATGCCCAAAAGTTATCAACAAATTGTTTAAACAAATCATTGTTTAACAAATTTTCTGGTGACGTTATTTTTTTTTCATGTCAAATGGATTCGTTAACCTTTCTGAATACGCATGAATTTTTTCTGAATTTTGTCACTTTTTTTAAATTTCCGTTTTTGATTTTGAAAAATGGAGAAAAAAAATCTGAATTTTGGATATGTTATTGTGGAAACGATGTAGATTACAATCCCGAAGTTTCCGGAGCGTGGAACTAATAGTTTTGTAAATACAGCCTTTAGAAATTTCCGAAAACCGAAATTTCAAAAAAGTGACAACATTCTGAAAAAATTCATGTGTATTCAGAAAAATTAACGAATTCATTTGACAAGAAAAAAAAATAACGTCACCAGGAAATTTGTTGAACAATGATTTGTTTAAACAATTTGTTGATAACTTTTGGGCATTATTATTATTGAAAATGAATACTCTTATCAGCTTGATTGTGGTTGATTTTTTTCCGATTTTTATCTCATCTCGAAGTACTCAATATTGACGACGAGACGCACTTTTGGTTGAGATTGTATGGCCTGTACATCCTTAACGACGGTCAAGCATAAAGACCTCGTCTAACGTGCGGGTTCGCGTCGCCCTATTGCATTCGGTGATTTAGGACCTCTGAAAATTAACTTCGTCATAATCTGTACGAGGAATAAGGGAAAGTACGCACCCCATGCGGGCTCTAAAACAAATATATACATATTCTAAATTTAGATCGTATTCAAAAATTCTAAAGGCGCCGAATTCAAGTGTATAACATAATGTCGTATCTACCACGAGGAAAAACAAGTTTTGCATACAAGCAGGAAAGATATTTCGTGGATGAAAAAAAAAAACGGCTCCTGCAATTATGCTATCTCTTTATTTTTCTTTCTTTTTTTCCTCGGCTACAAAACGTCTGCGGAGTGTTGAAAAGTCTCGCCTGTTACGCGACAGTGCGACCGTCTCGCATTGTACGCTCTCGACTATTATTCAGGACTAATGAGACCCGAGACGACTTCAGGCTGGAGCCTGTACACTCCGATTTTTTGTGTACAGCGGACTTCCAAAATCGAAGAATTCCTAAAAATAATCAAATTGTAGTCTTTCAAAGTTTTCGGAAGCTGTGGAAGTGAATAGCCCCTCGTTTGTAGAGTGTGAGTAACAGAGTACATATCGTCGCGACCAGTACTCGCGCGGCTTGACTCCTCGGAGGGATCGGTGCGCGCGCATCGCGTTCGGTGACGATAAGCGCGACTGTAACAGGTGGTTAGCGGTGGTTGGTTGAATCCCGGCGTAGGATTGTTGCGTTGCCGAGACCCGCGACGCCCTGACGGTCAGTCGACGCGCGGATATACTTGCGACTGTGACCCCCGCGTTACATACCGGAACAACCCAATCGCACGCGGAACACGCAGCGTCGAGTCGAGTAGACAGAGGGCGGAATAATAAATACAGAATCAGTTTATACATTGAATCCTTTTTATTTTTTCGGGTGCAGAGTGATAAGAGTGCGCGCGCATCACCCCCCTTATCGGACTATCTTATCGTTTTAACAAACACACACGATTAAAAAAACACTGTGATAAGTTGGTTTTTTTTTTTTTCACACAATTGTGAAAGTTTGAGATACTTTGAACCGACTGTATTTATTACACCGTTCATATGATCGGATGTAACACGTGCTATAATCGAATCGAATGGACTAAGGGGTACAGTTTCAACGTCGATACCGAGTCGACCCGTGATTTAGGTGGGTACTAACAATAAATAGTCGTTCAAAAAATGATCTGAGCTGATTTATACCCTGAAGACTCTTTTATTTTCGTTCACTCACTGAATTGATTCGACTTTGTTATCTCTGTGTGCTACTGCAGCTCTCAGATGCTCGTTTAATCGAAAAGATAACGCGTGAATGCGTTTATACTATACTAAGGGCAATAAAAGTATCGTATAAAGTAGAAACGTCAAGTCAGCCAATTTGTCCAATAACGATATTTAGACTAGAGTTTGAATAATGATATCAACCACACAATGTTGTCGTGTTCAACCTCAGCGCGTTCACTGTGTATCTGAGTCTGTGTGCGATTGATCGATGAGTAGCATCACCGACACGCACGTGGTACGCGACCGGCTCTCGGTCCATTGATCCCGAATTTCTACGATTAGTTTCTCCATATGCACGTGATGACCGTAGGCGAATTTGTTTATTGTTGTTTCTATATTGTTTGACATATATTTTTTCAGCGATCGATAATTATATGAGAATAAAGGTGAGGTGAAAGACTGCGATTCCACGATGCGGGAATGCAGATAGTTGCCGAAGCAAAGGAACGCGGGTTACGGCTGCAGCGTCGTAGACGTCGCCGAAGTCGTAATGCGGTCCGAAATACGAAACTGTTCGAAGATCGTTCGTAGAAATTGATCAAAAGGATTTATATAAAACTGTCGTATTAAGAAGAGAAGAGAAGATATCGACGATTGAAAAAAATCTACAAGAAGAGAAAAGAGAGAGGGGAATATTTTTCTATTTCGATTTTATTCAAAACATATAATAATGGAGTTCGACGACGTTGGATCAAGCGACTTGAGAGAACTGTGGGAGTCGTACCTCGCCGAGACGGTAAGCAAATTTGATCAACATCTTTCCTTTTTTTTTCTTTTTTCTTCAAACGAATAGTTATAGGATAATCAACCTATGTACCAAACCTTTCCTTGTGGTTTCCGGTTGAAGTTTATGATTAGGAGATTATCAATCGCGTTATACCGCTGCTGAGCGTTGCGATACTATCGTTATCGTGCGATTAGAACGAGAGTGGTTAGAAATTGAATTCATATATATGAGGCATTCCACGCCAACTCGACCAGTGTTAAACCCCGACCATCTCAAAATCATTCCATGTTTTTTTCTAACATTCTACTCAGTAAAAAACGCGTCCTGAATTTTTTTTTAGATTTTTTTTTTCACTCAATTCGGAATTTTCTAATTTTTGAAACTGAAATTATCTAACACAGGATCAAATTTCAAGCGTCAAATAAGGTTCAATTTACTCGGAAGCGTTCGGTTTCACCATTTATGACCCTTATTCGTCGCTTACTATTTGATCCTGTGTTTATTTCAGTTTTTGAAATTAGAAAATTCCGAATTAAGAGAATAAAAAATAGAAAAAAAAATTCGGCCCACGTTTTCCAAAACGGAGGCTGTTTTGTGTCATCCACTGGATTTTTGAGAATTTTTTGAGATTTTTGAAAAAGGGCATTCTCAATCAACTTCAAAAATGTATAATAAATTGACGGTTTGATTTGAAAAAAACTAAAAAAAAAATTTGAACGCGTTTTTTACTGAGTAGAATGTTAGAAAAAAAACATGGAATGATTTTGAGACGGTCGGGGTTTAACACTGGTCGATTTGGCGTGGAATGCCCCATATATACCGCCTAACTAAGAAATATACTTTGAATTTCTGTATTTCCTTGGCTGTAATATAATTTTTTTTAACTGGTTGGGGGAGGGGAGGGGGTAAACCTCGAGAAACGGTTGAGAAAATATTTGCAATTGAATGTTTATAGAGTGGTATAAAAAAAAATAGACCGATCCTCA